>ONZK01001712.1:78090-109294 GCA_900322385.1 Pharnaceum exiguum | reverse complement strand
GTCACAATTTATAAATAGCTATTGTGATATTTTTTGTACAAAAGATAAATTAAAAAGATTATACTTTTTCATTTTAGAGATTTTTTTCGAAAATAAAAAAAAACATTCTTGACCCGATGGGTCGACTCGAAAATCACTTGACCCGAAAGTGACCCGAACCCGACCCGCCCGCCCGCCCGAACTGACAGGTCTACTTCCACCTAATCAACTATAACATGACTTGTGCAATGTTAAGGCAATTTCATAGCAAGCCATTGTAAATGTTCTTACGTAGTACGAACTACGAAGTATGAGACAGAGTGAATACTTCACTGTGTGTACCAAATAGTATTGGCCTATTGGGGGAAGAAGAGAGAGTTGCTCAAGTGGTAGAGAGTACACCTTAAACCCTTAAGGTTGGGGGCTCGATTCTTACCGGCCTCAGTGCCCCTTTACACAAAAAAAAAAAAAAAAAACTCATCGCCATTAAAAAAAAAGGAAAAGAAATTTTCATACTCATCATCAACGTGCTTGTGATTTCTACCATAAAAAAGGCAACGTGCTTGTGAATGTTGTGATGGTTGATCCGACAAGCTTCACGGCTTCAAGTCAACATGGACAATTTTAATATGGAATACCTTATGGTATTGAATATTGGTGGCCCATTCCTGTGTATTATTGGTGACTCCAACTCGACTATAAAATATTATGCCGTGTGGAAGTTTGGAATGATTGATTATGCTGAGATTTTTTTGATTTTGTGCAATTTTTTTATAGATTATGCCGTGTTTGAATCCTTCTTAATTATGATTTTTTTCAAAAGGGTATTCACCTTCTGGTAACTGATTTCCTATCCCATTATCAGAAGCAGTAGGAGGTTGGTCTAGAAGTTTAAGGGAAGTGACGAACAAATACGCCAATCAAACTTGGTTTCTTAATTACGATACGATGACATCTTCCAGTTTGTGCAATATTATTGGAAGTAATCAGCGTCAGAGTAATAAATTGCAATCAATGTTATGAAATTGCTAGACCCATGATTAACGGCAGATAACTTATCCTCTAGATCTCTCTACCCGTCTACCCAAGTACCCACGATGATTGACAGATAAATAAACCTATATTAAGCCGGCGCATTATTATGGATAGCAAGTTGCCATTTTTCTTACTGTTTGATAATTTGATACTCCTGTAGTCCTGTACATTGATACAAACAAAGATGTCGTTGGTCTGTAAACATTAAGACCCTGTTGATTTCGCAGCTTATACACAGGTTATTCAATAATTTTAAGTTCAACTTATAAGATAAACTTAAATTTTACAGATAAGCTGTGTTCGTTTTGTCAGTTTATGGAGATAACTTATCAAATAAGTTAGCTTAGCTTATTTGGTAAGCTGTATATAAACAAGCTTATCAAATAATCTCCTATCAATAAACTTTCTATATTCCAATATTACCCCTACTGAAAATATTACCCTTTATAATTGGCAATTACGATTGTTCTATTATGTCATTTTACATTAACCAGCTTCAACTACTTCATCCGAACACCTTAATTAAATTATCTATTAAGCTTCAGCTTCACCTTAAACTCACTAATCAGCTTCAACTAGATTTGCCGAACAGACCCTAAACAATGAAAGAATAGTTGGGATATGTTTGATATATTTTCGAATGCCTACCCTTAATTTTTTTCTAAGCCATTGTACAAAAAAAAATGTATAACTTTTTACCAGGAGAATAAAGATATAAAAATATTAATGTTATCAGGTAGGAGACTTTTAGGCTAAATCTATCAATTTCCGAGTAGTTGGGTTACTATATTACTATCATCATTCATCAAGTTCTAATAATGTCGCTTAATCGTACGATTATCTCCACCACGAGGAGCTCGCGTTCCTATCTTAAGTTGACATTAATATTAGGCAACATTATTGGGCCTATAAATACACAACGCTATTTAGAGAAACACTCAACCCAAAGCCATAAAACTTCTAACGAATTGAAGCTAGCTAGCTACAACTTCGATCATATTCTCCCATTTCACAAACTCACATCACTCGGCTACCCAGCATGGCCACCTTAACTTTTACTAAGACAACCTCACACACCCTTGTTCATAAGCAAGCTAGCAACAATGTTGTTGGTAGCTTCGTTCGTACAAACCTCCATTTGGGTGGTAGGCAGACATCATTCTCTCCTCTTACCGTGAGATGCCGGACAACCAAAGGTGTGGAGACTGCCTCTCCACAAAAGGGTCCGGCTTCGGTTAAGCTCATAGATGGCTTCGAACCTGCCGTGCTTACACCTCCCAAAGACTTGAAAAGGAAAGACTTTGCTCCTTCTTTCAAATTTGGCGCCTCTACTTCCGCATTACAGGTCACTCTCTCTATAAACTTTAGCTGTTTGGACATACTCGATCAGCTCGTTTCCTATAAACAAATTCAACCTTTATTTCAATCTTATTTTGAATCAGTCATTAGTTTCTACTTCCCCGGCCTGCCTAAGATCTATCGGCATATAATAATAGCTAAAACAAGATATCTAATTTCTAGGAATACATAACGACCACTTGTATTTTTTTGGGTGAAGACAAACGACGACTAAGCTACATAATACTCCATCGTAGAAATTAGATATCTTGTTTAGAAATTAGACAGACGACAAACGACAAACGACGACTAAGCTATATTAAGCTAGCCAGACGCTGCTATCTTGTTTATCGAACTTTAGTTTAGTATAATCAAGATCATCTATAACAAATATTTCCAATTAAGTTCAGCTAATAATTAAACTTTAGAATACAACGTACTGTCATATACCTATCTAAACTCATGTATGTATTGAATGAATGGTACAGACTGAAGGTAACGGTAAAGAAGGAGGGAGAGGACCTAGCTCCTGGGACTTCATGATCAAAGCAGACCAAGGATTCCAAGCAACGGATTCCTACCATCGGTATAAGGTAAAAAGCGTATATACTTGCGTAATATTGCACTGTTGGGGTGTGTTCTTTGGTAATCGGGGGGCTTTCTGCGGTGATCTACATCCTACTTGGTATAGTAACTTCACAAAGTAGTAATGTTACGACTGAATACGAGTGAAAAGTAACAGTATTAGCTTTCTCCCAAAACCATTAAATTTGGTTGATTGGTGTTAAGATTAAAGTTCTACTTCTGGTCTAACTATGATCATGAGACTCGATGATTGGCTATATAGTGAGTATAAAGATAAGAAAAGCTTGATGGCTTTGGTGTTGGCAGATTGCTCCTAGCCCCGACATGCATCTCATTATATTATTAAGAATTATGTGTCTTTGGTGCGTACTGCGTGGTAGCAAATATTAAGAATTTAAGGGTCAAAGTGTAAAGTGCCTACATTAAAAAATGTATGTGTGTACAAGTTCTCAGAAAAGAAAAAGTGCGGCTGTTACCACAGCCTCATGATTTAAGATTTTAGGTTGAGATCCTATCAGGAATTTTTTTTTTTAGGTTGGGATGAGCATGAGCCTAACTCAGTGTGTACTTTCTCTTTTCAATTCCGGCCTTTCGGCCTAACAACTAGATAATGAATGACATGAAAAAATGATTAGTGACCCATTATTTTTTATTAATAATCCTTCACACTAACTTTTCTATTTATGACATACCCTTAGTGCGTGTATGTGTAGTTTTAACGCATGTTATCCCAACTTATAAAAGTTGAATTGAAATGAATTGAACTAAAAGTATTTGAATTGAACTTATGCTAAAATGAATATTTTGGTTAATTGTTTTGACACTCATTTATTTATAAGAATCCTATCAATATTGGGTGTTTATGAAATCATTTAATGAAACTTTTACAATAATATAAAAGGAATTACAAATGGATATGAATATCACAATTTCTTAGAATCGAAAATTAATCTAAACTAAACTGAACTGAAATTTTAGAAGTTGGGAATAACTGACCTTTAATCTATACCGTCAATTTTTTTATATTTATATAAAAAAGCTCTTACAGTTGCTGTGTGAATGATGATCGTACAGGCAGATGTGCAATTGCTGAAAGAAATGGGCATGGACTCTTATCGTTTCTCCATCTCCTGGTCCAGAATTTTGCCTCGTAAATCTAACTACCTCAACTTATGTCCTTATTGCTCTTCTCCTCTTTCTTTTAACCGGATGCCTCATTAATGTTTAATATACCTGAACGCAGAGGGTGTTGGAGAACCAAACCAAGAGGGTATTCAGTTCTACAACAATCTAATTGATGAGTTGCTTGCAAATGGTAAATTCATTATTTGGAACTCTACTAGACTTGTTTTTCCTGTAGAACTTAGTTTGGTTTGGTGATTTACTATGAATAAATTATTTGATGGGTGTAGACATTGAGCCTATTGTCACCTTATTCCACTTCGACATGCCCACTGCTCTGGAGAAGAAGTATGGCGGTTTGTTGGGCGCCCAAGTAATGTACGTCCAAATTCCCTCCCTTCTTTATCAGTTATATCACTAGTTCACTACACATCCATATCTACTTTGGTTAACACTGGAGATAGGCAAATGTAGGACTAGCTAGCGTTTCATCAGGCATGCCTAGCTAATTAATAAGATCCAATGTATTAGACTGAATTTAATAGAATCAAAATTGAAATATATCAAACTAATCTTAATTAATTAACTCAATTATATTAATGAAAAGGTAAGTAAAACTCCTAAAAAGTTCTATTGGACTTAAGTGGATTGATCAGCTGATTCTCGTTCTTTTGTTTCCTTGGATCATTTTTTTTCTTCTTTATTCTACAGAGAGGATTTCAAGAATTATGCTAACATTTGCTTCGAAGCATTTGGCGACAGAGTTAAGTACTGGTCAACAGTTAATGAACCATATGTCTATGCCAGTGGTGCTTATAGAAGTGATCCATTCAAAGCCACACATAATATCATCTTACTTCATGCTCATACCGCAAAGCTTTACCATGATAAGTATAAGGTACTTGTAATTAACGATGTTGTTATTCTATTTTTGGGATATGGAAGCCAAGTCGTTATCCATGTGATTTAGCATATATACATGCTTTCAGATCACCATTTTTGATTAAGTTCCTTGTTCTCTTTGAATGCGTAGAAACAAAAGGGCAAAATTGGAATCACACTGCCATGCCAATGGTTCGTGCCACTAACGCAGGATCCAAAGGACATAGATGCTGCACAGAAACAATTGGACTTCATGTTGGGCTGGTAAGTTTAGTTGTGAAATGCCACATTAAACGATTACTTGTTTGGTATATACAAAATACGGAGCAAAATTGTTGTCACCACTTATTTGCACTGTTTTAATAAGCAAACTAAGCGTCTGTTTTGATTGGTTGAAAGAATATTCATCGAAGTTGAATTGAATTGAAAAAAATTGAACAACTAAACTAAACTGTTTTATTACGAACGAATAAAACACAATCTAAATAGCTCAAAAGCTGACCAAAAAAGAAGAAGGAAATAGCTCTAACTTACTAATTACAGTAATTCATATTTAATTTATACTCCTTATTTATTTCTGGGCTTATTTTACAGGTTCATGGATCCTTTTTTCAAGGGTGATTACCCCGACTCCTTGAAGGTGATCGTAACTGGACTCCCGACTTTCACCTCAACAGAGAAAGATTTGTTAAAGACTTCCTGCGACTATATCGGCCTCAATTATTACACAGCAAGGTATGCCTCAGGAACCTACACAGTGGATGCGATGTCGGGCACCATCCAGGCCCAATACAACCAGCACAAAGGTAAATAAAGTAGACATTTCATTGCACACCACATAAGTACACATTTTCTCTTTCTTTGTCGGATAAGCATATACGGAGTATTTAGTATGTTATCGCCTTATCCTTTGGGCCGTGCCATGAATGATTGCATGATAGAGACGCCATACAGTACTATTTCTTAAGAAAAAGACCACATATGTTATAATTTTAGTTAGGTTTGCTCAAGTATATTAATCACCTCTAATCTCTACAAAGGATACAATTATGAACTTATGACTATGTAATGGGCATGTACATTTATCTTCTATCAATCGAATTGAAATAACCAAATTGAAGTGTTCTGAATTGAAAATTTTGTTTCATTGCTTTCACCTAAAGGTTGTACTTTGTTTGTCAGTAATACTACAATTTGATTTTTTCCAGTGCAGTTCAGTTTTTTCCAGTTTAGTTTAGTTTCAATTCAAATCTTTTCAACCGATCAAAACACACCCTAAGTGTATTTTGGTTTATGTGTAGGAGTAAGAGTACTAGACTGTTCATTTAGAATTAAAAAGCATTAGATTGATAATCCATGGTACTTTTTCATTATTAATGCAGAGGACCTTGCCGGAAAACCAATCGGTACGAAATGCAAAGGGCAGCCTGATATTTACGTGTACCCTCCAGGGTTGAAGAACCTCATTCTTTACGTTACGGCCAAATATAATAGACCTGAGTTGATTGTGACTGAAAATGGTAAGTTCTCTTTGCTAATTTCTCCGTACATTGCTCCACTTTTACGTAATTTTATATTTTAGGCACGAACTAGCATGTCTGCAACTGAAGGGCATCACCAGTAGCCTTACAGATTTCCTTTCTTAAATTACAAGTTATAAACCAATTTTCCATTGTGAACAGGTGTTCCTGATGCGCCTGAGATCAAAGAATCTGTTAAGAGTGCCATAGATAACAAGAATATCGATCAACTCAAGGCTTCATTTTTGGATGACTACAGAATCGACCATGCCGAGAAGCATCTTCAAGGTGTTCGTGAAGCGATTAGGTACTGTGACTACCAAATTTTTGTTGTAAATTATTGTTACGTTTGTTTCCGTTCGTAGGTCTCAGAAAATTTGGTCTGTCATAAATAACCATATGTTTGGACTTCTTTTCAAACTAAATTAGATTTTAAGCAGATAAATAACTAAATTTGATTTGCTTAAAATGAATGCAGTCAAGGAGCAGATGTGAGGGGATATTTCGTGTGGACACTTATGGACAACATGGAAGTAGGAGCTGGATACGATTGTCGCTTTGGTCTTAACTATACTGATTACCTTGACAACTTGAAGAGGTACCCCAAGAAATCTGCTATGTGGTTCAAATATTTCCTCAGCGGCAAATTTGACGAGCCCCAACCCGGCAAGAACAACTAGATTTATTTGCCCTGGCTTTTTTGTGGTGGTTTTTTTTGGTTGTGTGGTAGTAGTTTGAAGCAATAAGTGTTGCACACATTTGTGAACTAGCTAAAGGATACTAGCAAAGTTTAATTTAAGCTTCTGCGCCGGCGCAGACTGATATCCGTATGTAAGTGCTATAGACTATTGGCCATGCACTGACCTCCTTGTCCAAATTATTTGATTATCGAGATCGGTATGATAAACATGGTCATAATTATGAGCTATAGCCTCTTGTTAAGGTAAAATGAGTTCTTTAATTTGTTTGACTAGAAACTTTCATGTAATTTCCTTGTCCAAAAGAGTATTGTTGAATTACAGCGGCCTTCATTTACTTTCCAAGTTTCACAGCATTAAATTAATATTATTTTAGAAAAAAGATAAATTCGAATGATTTGTGGGTCATTCAAGCATATGGTTTGCAAAAAATTCTCAAAACCAGAGATCAAACAAAGCAAATTCGGGACATCTTCTTGGTCCATTACCGGATCATATATAGTTCAGCTTTCTTATCGATTTGAACAATTTTTTATTATTTGGTAGTATCATTTTCTTCATTTGAAATTACTCCGTACGTTTTGACTTTTAGAATGTTTATTCACCAATTTCCTCACATCCATGATACCAAAAGTCCATAACTTTTAGGTAAACTCGATGTATATTTACATCTAATATTTTTTGTAAAACATTATAAGACAATATTTTTAGTCAACCTTTATTATTAGGGGTTGCTACTTGCACAGTTGCACCTATTTGTAAGTGTATTATTTGTACCCATAATTTTTTTTGGATAAAAAAGACCTTTGTTGTGTACACTTGAATTCTTGGCAGGGAAAAAGAAATTAAAAAAAATAAGTTTCCCACTATTGGAAATAAGTCCCACATTGAAGAGAGAGTAGAGGTTTCTTTTGTATATAGGGCTAGAGGGTTACTCCTCCTATTGCCAATTGGTCTTAGGATGGAACCCCTCCAGGCCCATCTGTGGTTATTGCCTCCTCTCTCCATATGGGCTTGCAGCTGCAAGTGTGCGCGCGGCCCAATCTTAACATGATATCAGAGCCGGTCTATCTTGGGCCCTTCCCCATTCTTAAGACGGTCCCACCCAGATGATATGGCTGGGCCCTAAAGTTCATGCCAGGGAGTTACAGTCCACTCGAATGGTCCCGTAAATAGTGGCATTCGAGTGCGGGGGATTATTGGGAATATGTCCCACATTGAAGAGAGAGTAGAGGTTTCTTTTGTATATAAGCCTAGAGGGTTACTCCTCCTATTGCAAATTGGTTTTAGGATGGAACCCCTCCAGGCCCATCTGTGGTTATTACCTCCTCTCTCCATATGGGCTTGCAGCTGCAAGTGTGCGCGCGGCCCAATCTTAACATGGTATCAGAGCCGGTCTATCTTGGGCCCTCCCCCATTCTTAAGACGGTCCCACCCAGATGATATGCCTGGGCCCTGAAGTTCATGCCAGGGAGTTACAGTCCACTCGAATGGTCCCATAAATAGTGGCATTCGAGTGCGGGGGATTATTGGGAATATGTCCCACATTGAAGAGAGAGAAGACGTTTCTTCTGTATATAGGCCTAGAGGGTTACTCCTCCTATTGCCAATTGGTTTTAGGATGGAACCCCTCCAGGCCCATCTGTGGTTATTGCCTCCTCTCTCCATATGGGCTTGCAGCTGCAAGTGTGCGCGCGGCCCAATCTTAACACCCACCATTGTCATCAAGCATCTAATATTCAAATATTCAATTATTCAACGTAGAAACTAAACCCAAAAGAAGGGAAGAATTACAAAACTAAACGCAGTGTTAACGGTCTAACTACCATTGTTTCATTCTTCGTCATCAAAACCATCATCTTTCCTCTTATATCCCAATCTCTAGCATCGCTTTCGCACTACCCCTTATTTCGCCAGATCACCAAATTGTTCCTTCTTTTGTAACCACCACCACCACCACCCGTCCACCACAACATGATATGCCCTCACCCATATATACAGATTATTTGCTAAGACGTAAACGTGTAGTATTATATTATTTGTGTTCCCTAAGTGAGTGGTTCACTAATTTAATTAAGAAGATTCTTTCTACTACTAAAGTTTTTGAACTTTGTCTTCAAGTTTATAATAGAATGGAGACTAAATAGAATACTGATTTGGGGAGAGGGGGCGCATGGTGGCGTACCGGCGTGAGATAAAGAGCGTGGAGTGGCATTTTTGCTAATATATTTAAATAGATTACATTTTAATAGAAGTTCATATTTTTGGGTGCAAATAAGAAGTTGCAAAAGGATGCAAATAGCACTTAAATTAGGTTATTATTAGCCATAAATTTATCCGATTTACGTGTACACTCATAGTGTCAAAGACTTGTGGACCAAATGTTGGGGCGAAGGCAATATTATTTCATGACCGAGGCCAAGCTTTTTTTTAGGGCAAAAATAAAATAAAAAATATCTTGGCCTAAAAATTACCTAATTGATAATTTCAACGATATCGTTTATTTTTCCTAAAAATTACTCGGTTAATAAACTCCACCAATTCTTTCAAAAAAAAAAAAAGAAGGATAAAAACCCATTATTTAGTATTTGGAATATTTAGATGAAATTATCTAACACATATATTGTGACAAGTTCCATCCATGAATTTAAACTAACGTTAAAAAACTGCACGCCTGAATTTTAGCCATATTTTTTTCCTTTTCCCATTTTACTTTATCGCATACTCCGTATTAGGTGTATTGGTACACATGGGGCCATGTTTGTTTCACAGCTTATTTAATAATCTTAAACTGAGTTTTTAAGATAAGCTTAAGTTTTACAAATTATAAGTTGTGTTCGTTTTGTCCGTTCATGGAGATAGTTTATCAAATTAGCTAGCTTATTTAGTAAGCTGTATAAACAAGCTTATCAAATAATCTCTTATCCATAAGCTTTCCGTATTCCAATATTACCCCTACTAAAAATATTATCCTTTATAGTTAACAATTACAATTGTCCTCTATGTCATTTTATTGATCAGCTTCAGCTAGTTTATCCGAACGCCCTAAGTAGGTTATTTATTAAGCTTCGACTTCAGCAAAAGCTAACTAATAAGCTTCAGCTACCTAATCAGCTTTGGCTTCAGCAAAAGCTAACTAAAAAGTTTCACCTACCTAATCAGATTGAGTGATTCACCAAAATAGGGTGAAAAACAATTTTAATTCCCTAATTAGGTTTGGTTTGAAATTTATTCCTCAAATGGTGTCCATGTAGGATCAGAAGTTCCAAACTATTTTTTTTATATTTTGAGTTTATTAAATAAGCTATAAAAAAAGGACAAAGCAATTTTTTTTTTTTTTAGCGTTGCTCTCAGTTTCAGTCTCCCTTTCTTCTTCCCTCTTGTTGTGCCCTACTGCCCTCATCTCCATCTCCATTGAACATGTTCAATGCTATGAATTTTGCTGCAAGCGTTTTGTGTTCATGTCACCCCTAGCCTTAAAATATTTGAATACTGAAGAAGTTTCCTAGGTGCGGACATTATATTGTACACAAGAGGATCGATAGCTCACTGTGAGATTATGGCGAGATTATGCCATCTGAGAGTATGGAATTTATAGTCAAGCCACTAGAATAAGAATAAGGTCAAAAGAAAACACAGATGTCATAATATCCGAAAGTTCCATGATCACTCTAAATGTGTACAAATTACCAAAGTCAACAAACTAGCAGCGATGTAGCCGTGCAAAACCAAGTGTTTGCAGACTTTGCACTACTACTGCTCTTCTTTCATTCATCGTACTTTTCAAGTCATCAGGAAGGAAAAAAGAAGAAGGAAATTAAGAGTTATTTTCTTTTGTAAACAAATATTAGAAAAATAAAAACATTTGGTTTGGACTTATCCCATCCTAATTGGACACAATGTGTGGAATTATTTTCAAACCAAACCTAATTAGGAAATTAAAATTTAATTCAACACCATTTTGGCAAATCACTCAATCAGATTCAGTTTCAACTAAATTTGCCAAACAAACCCATGGTGTAGTCTATGATGCATGATTGCATGGTAATATATTTTAAAAGTAAACAACTAATTACGATGCACCAGCTGTATAATGAAGTCAGCTTCTCGAAGGTCTTTTAATAATAGAAGAGGAAATTAATTCTATCATATTTTAGACTTATTAGCTTCCATGCATTCATGTTCTACTCCAGTAAGAATATTTGGGCTACCGAGTTGGGGATTCGATCTGATAGCACTCTTTAATTCTTCATTCATTAGAATTCCGCTGTCAACGTGATCTACGGATCTAGTAACTTAACTAACGAAAAGATGGCAGCTCGATCATGTCTAGCTAGTCATGGGCATGGATTTAACAATTGTTAACAACATGAATTAATGCGGTATTATATGTACGAGTATATTATTAACGAGGCATGTGGTACCACGTGTCCGGTCAGCCGGGCGGGCGAGTCGGGTTAATATGTTTCGGCTCATTTTTGGGTCGGGTCTCTTTCGGGTGAAGTGATTTCCGGGTCAGGGATGACTTTTTTATTTTTGAAAAAAAAACTCTAAAATGAAAGTGTATAATCTTTTTAATTTACTTTTTGTAACAAAAAATATCAGAAGGGGTATTTATAAATATTGGACGGAAATTTAGAATTTTATAATTTTTTCTATTTTTTTTATAAATAAAAATTTAATATTAAAATAATATAATAAAGTATATTTAAAAAAATGTCCTGAAATTTATGTCCGTGCAAACCCGTTACATATAGTGTCGATTTTGGCTTATGTCAAGTCTAATATACATCAATTTGGTGTTTTAAGGGATAAAAAATAAAATAAAAAGTGTACAATTTTTTCTAGAGGGTTAAACGGGTCGACGCTAACCCTACCCCTTTTAACCTAAACAATTTTGGGTCACTTTCGGGTCTGGGTCCAAATTTCCGGGTTTGAGACACTAAAAACCCGGGTCGGATCTTCGAGTCAGGTCAGTGTTTGACAGGCCTACACGTGTAGTAGTGTCCATGTGCACGTACTCCTCAGACCCAGTGATAACCAATTAAAATTAAACACTAGCTATTCTATTTTTATGACATGTGATTAGCGCATATAAACATTGTTTATCTCAATCACGGGGCACTCGTGGAACGTTCGTGTTCAATTATTAAGTGGTCAAATAATTGGCGCCTTTGACCTTGCTCTCCAGCAAATTCAAGCATATATGAAAGTATAAAACCCTGCAATCTCAGCTTATTAGTAAACATCATACTATTGTAGACTCACCTAATTAGCACCATTTTGGCATCATACAACGCCATTAAGTGAAATATTCAACCCAAACCACTAAATTTCTAACGAAGCTAGCTACAAGTTCATATATTCCGATTTCATATATTCATATAACTCAATTAGCCACCCAGCATGGCCACCCTATCTTTTACTGGCACAACCTCACACACCCTTAGTCATAAGCAAGTTACGTTGCCAAGATCGTTAGTAGAGCTTAACAAAGTGCGAAGCAACAATGTTGTTGGTAACTTCGTTACAGAAATTACCTACATTTGGGTCGTAGGAAGACATCATTCTCTCCTCTGACCGTCAGATGTCAGACAACTAGTGTGGAGCAGACTGCCTCTCCACCAAAAGGTCCAGTTCCTGTTAAGCTCCTAGATGGCTTGGAACCAGCCATACTCACACCTCCGAAAGACTTGAAAAGATCAGACTTTGGTGCTACTTTCAAATTTGGCGCCTCTACTTCCGCAATGCAGGTCACTCGTTATAAAGTTTAGCTACTTTGACACTCAGCTCGTTTCATTATATAAACAAAAATCAATAAATTCAATTTTCATTTCAAACTTGTTTTAATCAATATCGTAGTCCACCATTGTATCTTTTTTGGTGAAGGCAAACGATGGCAAAGCTACATAATACATTAATTAATACCTTAGCTTGTATTCAAAAGTTTAATTAGCTTAACTTATTTGGAAATATTTGTTTATAAATGGAACTTGATTAAAACTAAACTAAAGTTCGTTAAACAAGACAGCAGCTCCCATGGCCTACGCTGCGACAAGTTCATATACTTATCTAAACTCGTGTATTTACTAAATTAATTAATTAATGATACAGACTGAAGGAAACGGTACAGAAGGAGGGAGAGGACCTAGCACCTGGGACGGCATGATCGAAGCAGATAAGGGTAGAAATGCAACGGATTCCTACCATAAGTACAAGGTAGCCTTAATACCGTCAACATATTACTGCATCAATTTATGATATACCCTTAGGGCGTGTATGTTTGGCTTAATCTTCTAAACAGTTGGTGTGTGAATGATGATCTTACAGGAAGATGTGAAACTGTTGAAAGATATGGGCATGAACGCCTACCGTTTCTCCATCTCCTGGTCCAGAATTTTGCCTGGTACTTAAATCTAAGTAGTTTGACCTGTATATATGTGTCCTTGTTCCTCTCTCTCTATCTCTCTCTCTCTCTTTTGGCAAAAGCCTCATTAATGTGTAAATGTCCTGAACGCAGAGGGTGTTGGAGAACCAAAAGAACAGGGTATTGAGTTCTACAACAATCTAATTGATGAGTTGCTTGCAAATGGTAATTCATTGTTTGGAACTCGATCTACTAGAATTGTTTTTCCTGTAGAACTTAATTTGGTTATTTACTGTTAATAAATAAATTATTTGATGGATGTAGACATTGAGCCTATTGTCACCTTATTCCACTTCGACATGCCCACGGCTCTGCAGACGAAGTATGGCGGTTTGTTGGGCACCCAAGTAATGTACGTCCAAATTCCCTCCTTTTTTTTTTTTGAAAAAAAGAAAGAAAAATTTCAATTGATGAACAACTTCATTGTTTTTCATGAACAAATTAAAGCACGTTGATTATTTTTCATCATTTTTATTACCTCCTTCACGGATGAAATCCTTATCGGACTGTTCTATCTACTACAGTAGTAAGCAAAGTGGTATGCGTTGGAGGGGATGGAGGTTAACCCTTAACATATCGAAGTCATGAACCTGACGTTGATTTTGACTTTTGGGCATTTTTTTGTTGTTGATATGATAGTTACCCGAACTACCGTCCACATAAAATTTTAGGGCAACCTTATTCGCACCTCATTACAAGTTTTTATCCATGCCACATTGACTTATAACTCATTTATAACTTTTGTTTAATTAAGACCCCGTATAGATCAGATAAACTGATAAAGTTTTGAGAAAAAAATCAATAAAATGAACCAATTAAAACATGTGTTGTATACCTCTACTTACAACTTACGGGGTAGTTATAATTTATAAGATTGTTGGTTTATTTAAGCTTAAAAGTAACTCCTCTTAGAACTCCTTTAAAACTTCCAATTAAGGCTGCCCTCACTAATTCACTACACATCCATATTTACTTTATCAGGCAAATGAAGGACTTGCGTTTCATCAGGCATGCCTAGCTAATTAATAAGATTCAAATTTTTAGATTGAATTTTAGTGATTAACTCAATTATAAAGAAAAAGAACTAACACTCCTAAAAATATAATAAAACAATATTCTATTGGACTGCAGTGGATTGATGATCAACTGATTCTCGTTTTTTTGTTTCCATCGAATCTCTTTCTTTCTTCTTTTATGTCCACAGAGAGGATTTCAAGAATTATGCTAAAATTTGCTTCGAGAAATTTGGCGACAGAGTAAAGTGCTGGTCAACAGTTAATGAACCATTTGTCTATGCCAGTGGTGGCTATAGTACGGATCCATTCAAAGCCACACATAATATCATCTTACTTCATGCTCATACCGCAAAGCTTTACCATGATGAGTTTAAGGTACTACAGTTAACGAAGTTGTTGTTCTATTTTTGGGTAAAGTACCCCATGTCGTTATATATCCATGTGATTTAGCAAATGTACATGCTGCCAGTTATGATAAAATTTCTTGTTATCTTTGAATACGTAGAAACAAAAGGGCAAAATTGGAATCACACTCCCGTGCCAATGGTTCGTGCCACTAACGCAGGATCCAAAGGACATAGATGCTGCACAGAAACAATTGGACTTAATGTTGGGCTGGTATGTGCATTTGTGATCGAAGCGCCCACATTGTACTAGTTTGGTACTCCGTAAAAAAGAATACGGAGCAAAAATGTCGTCACCACTTAACTTTGCTCTATGTTAAGCAAAGCAAATAGCTCTAATGCAGACCAAACAAAGAAGAAGTAAATAGCTCTAACGTACTAATCATAGTAACTCATACTTGAAAATTCATGCTAACTTTGAATCATTGAGTAAGGCATATGAACAAAAATTCAGGCATGCAATATGAACTAAATAAACAATTCTAATAAAATAAAATAAAATAAAATATTATTTGTAATGACATATATATTGTTATGAGAGATGACAAATAGTAGAACTTACGATCACATGTATGAAGTTAACCATGCATGAAAATTAAAAAAATACATACTTCGTATGTGGCTCATATTGTATGCGTGACTTTTTATTCATATGCCCGCACATATTGATATTTACGTTGTACTCACCCGAGAAAAGATTATTTCATACTAAGTATTTAACTTTGAACTTATTTTACATTAGGTACATGGATCCCTTTTTCAAGGGTGATTATCCCGCTTCCTTGAGAATGGTCGTATCTGACCTCCCCACTTTCACCCCGGAAGAGAAAGAATTGTTACTCACTTCCTGCGACTATATTGGCCTAAATTATTACACAGCGAGGTTTGCCTCATTAAGCTACGAAGTGATTCCGCTGAAGGGCATCATCCGAGCCGAATATAAGCTGCACACAGGTAAATGAAGTTGAGATTCATTTGCATACCAAAAAGAAAAGTACACTTTTCTCTTTCTTTGCCAGATCAGCATATATATTCACTTTATTAGATTTTATTACTCCGTAATATGTTAACGCTTTAATGCTTTATCCAGTGTCTATAAAGTTGGAAGAATTATCTCTATCTTTCAACTTTAGGTGATTATGGACTATAGCAAAATGACTATGAAAACCTTCCAATACTTCTTATTTTTGGTGAAGTTGTTGGAAGTAAACATTTTAATGTAGCAATTGGTCAATCTCAGAAACAATCTCTATGTTTTCTTAAACAGGGGTAAGATTGCGTACATCATGACCCGAGTACCCCCATTAAATGGGGATTTACACTCGATTGTTGTTGTTGTTGTTTAATGCCTTATCCCGTGGAGTGAATGATAGAGACGCCGCCCATAGATTAGCTAGAGCTGGTTGACTTACGATTATTTATAATTTGAGTTTATCTAATTTAGTGTAATTTTTAAGAATCGCTATTAGTCTATTACCAAAACAGCTTTTTAAATTAGTTGGATTATACTCTGTATGTGTTAATGTTAGTTAAGTTTGGTCTAGTATTAATCACCTCTGATCTCCACAAAGGAGACTATAGGTCGATATTGGAGGGACGATGTTTATTTCCCTCCCACCCCGCTTCTCCAATACTGAGCTCATGAGCTCATAAGCCAGCCCGAGATAAAACTATTAAGGGTGGTCTTCCTTATCCCGTGAAAAAAATGTGTGAATTTTAGTTAATGGTAATGAGATATAATTCACACTTTACAACTCAACAAACGTGCCAACCGAAAAAGCTATTGGCCATGAGTTAAGGGTTCCTAGCTTATAAACTTCTCAAACCTTTTTATTTTATCAATGGGAGACGTTTGTTCATTTTATATTTCAACAATATGTGACTAGGACCTATCAAGCACATTGACTTAGTGCCCCAAAAATATATGCTAATTGTATACCACTTTTAATACCGACTGTCCATGATTTCTAAAAGCATTAAAAAAAATTGCATTAAAAATTACGAACAAGATATAAGTCTTGCACAGCTTGTTATATAATTTGGAACACCCAAGTGTATTTTATTTTTTTTGTGTACTAATTGTCTCTAAATAAAAAAAAGAAGTATTAAACTGTTAGTTAAGGCTGTGTTTTGTTTGTCGGTTATACTACAGTTCAGTTTTTTTCAGTTCAGTTCAGTTCGGTTTTTTCCAGTTCAGTTCAATTCAGTTTTATTTATAATTTTAATTGCCTTCAGCTTTTTTCAGTTCAATTCAGCATCTTCCAGTTTTTTTCAATTCTGTTTAGTTTTTTTAGTTCATATATTTCCAGCCGAACAAAACACACACTAAAAAGACTGATAATACGTGTTTTTTTTTACTAAATGCAGAGGGCCTTGACAAAAGACCAATCGGTAGGAAATGCGACCGGGCAGCCTGACATTTACGTGTACCCTGCAGGGTTGAAGGACCTAATTATACACGTTACGAAAACATATAAGCCACGTGAGGTTATTGTGACCGAAAGTGGTTAGTCGTCTTTGCTAATTTTCTCCGTGTATTGCTCCATTCTTTCGTAAATTTATATTTCAGGCCTGAACTAGCATGTCTGCTACAGAGCGTAGCCTTTTAAATTTATTTTCTTTAATTATACGACGATGAACAGGTGCTCCTGATGCGCCTGAGATCACAGAATCTGTTCAGAGTGCCATAGAAAAAAAGAATTACGATCAACTCAAGGCTGCATTTTTGGATGACGACAGGATCAAACATGCCGAGGAGCATCTTCTAAGCGTTCGTGAAGCGATTAGGTACGTGTGAGTGTGTGACTACAAAGATTTTGCCTTTAAGTTATGGTTACATTTGTTTTTTTAGTTTGTAGGTCTCAAAAAATTTGGTCTGTCATAGATAAATAAGTAAATAACCATCACAAAAAATGTTTTAACCCATTTTATATATGAAATTTGGTATTAATGATCTATTGTATAGTCATTAATGATCTCATATTTAAACAATAATGATCTTTTCGGGGAAATAATAATAACTTCTTTTACCTATTCTCATATATAAAACGGGTGGGTCAATATTAGACTGTGCCCAAAGAGGAGTAATAAAAGCTTGTGATCCGGATTCTACCCAAAATCAATTGACAATGAGTAGAGGGCACTCACTTCACATATATATACACCTCAAGATCAATACAAAATCATATATTCCAACCGTCACAAAATTTTTTCTATAACATGGACTATTTTTCAAACATAATTAGATTTTAAGGAGATAAATTATTAAATTAAAATTGATTTGCTTAAAATGAATGCAGGGAAGGAGCAAATGTGACGGGATATTTCGTGTGGACACTTATGGACAACATGGAAGTAGGAGCTGGATACGATTGTCGCTTTGGTCTAAACTATACTGATTACCTCGACAACTTGAAGAGGTACCCCAAGAAATCTGCCATGTGGTTCAAATATTTCCTCGCCGGCAAATTTGACGAGCCCCAACCCGGCCCGCCCCAACCCGGCCAGAACAACTAGATTTATTTGCCTTGTTTTTATTTTTTTGTTGGTCTAAAGCTTTGTCGTAGACTCGTAGTAGTTTGAAGTAATAAGTGTTGCGCACATTTGTGAACTAGCAAAGTTTAATACTCTCTCCGTTTTTTTAAAGTTCTTCTATTTTTCCATTTTTGTCTGTCTTTAAAAGTTCTTACAATTTTCATATCTAACATGATTTTTTTTTAGGAAAATGACTTATTTACCCTTTGTGCTTGGCCAAATTACCACAACTACCCTACCTCTCATTCTCACTCACCCACTTGTTGAGGGTAAATGAGTCTTTTTCCAACTTTTTTAAAATGCATGCACTCCTCCAAAACGGAAAAACTTTCAGAAATGGAGGGAGTATAAGCTTTCCCTAAAAAAAAAGTTTAATATAAGTTGTAAAGTGATATCTGTATGTGAGGCTGTAATGATCTAGAAAAATCTTGTAGTATCTAGTATGGCCAGATACAAGACTAATGTAGAAATATCTAGATAGGAATTATCTAGACATATAAAGAAATATCTTGTAGATTTATCTAGAATTGAGATATTTAGATTTGTTTTTTAACTCTAGAATTCTCCATTGAGGAGGTTAAGTACTTATAAATACCCCTAAGGGTTTGTGCTTAGGATGCAAAGGGAAAACATTTACCATCAACGAGATTATGAGAATTCCCTTCACAAACCTTCTCTCCTCCACTACACTCACATTTCACAATAAGGCCCATCACACACACAAAATTTAAGAGTGGTATCAAGAGCCAAGAGTCATCCCAACCAATGGGTAAGCCAAAGTGTTGGAGATGTAAAAGGTTCGGTCAAGGATGGTTGGTGAGATGAGCATCAACAAACAAAAAAATACAAATTTGAGAAGAAAAATTGAAGGTTGAAGGTTAAAAGTTGGAGATAGTTGGTGACATAGGCACCAAGAAGAAGGTGAAAAAAAAAACCGTTGGTGAAGAAAAATGATGAAGATGTTGGAGTTGGAGTTGTAGTGACATGAGCACTATAAGAAGAGAAATTTTTTTCACAAGGCACAAAATAAATGAAGGAGATATCAAGGTGAGAAGTAGTAAACTTGAAACTTTAGGAAAAGAATTTGAAAATCTAAAAAAAAAAGAAAAATAATAAAACAATGATATTGTTAATTTTGGTGAAGAAAATTAAGAAACACTATTTTGATAAACTAAAATTTTGAAGAATAAAGAATGCAAAAGAAATGATTGGTGACATGGTAAAAAATTATTTTAGAGATAAAAGGATTAAGAGACTATTGACATGTGCACTAACAAAATGAAAATTTTGGAGAAAAATTCTCAGAAGAAATTGGTGACAAAGTGCATCAACAACAAGATTATGAGACAAAGTCACTTTTTTATGCTCCCGGGGCCAACGGACCAACCCAAACCGTAAGCAACAAGTACTATTGATGGGCCAGTCACATCTGATTGGTCCATTTATCAAACCCAATTCATTTACTTGTTGTCTTAGCTGTTCAGCTCAACCCAACCCAACCCAAACTCGTTTTCTTCATGTCCTGGACTAAAGTTTACTTGAGTTGTTCGCCCTCCAAATGGATGTGAAAACGTCACTCTTTTTATGTATCAGTTTACAGAAAAGAATGAGAAACCATCCCATATACTTGTCCCCAAATACTAAATTGGTAAATTAAGTGACACCACACCGCTCTTTACTTGTCTCCCTTCATCTCTTTCTTTGATGTGGAACATTTCGTACTTCATCAAATCTGTTACATTTGTGTAGTTGGTCAACTTTGACGAACTCCCTCGCTAGCATATAAACCTATTTTGTTTAAGAGATACGTAGTAGCTTAGTTAAGTAGTTTAAGTATTGAGTACTTGCGTAGCTCATTATCATTAGGGCCTCCCATGCTTTTGCAATGTCACCGTCATCCACAATTTACTTCCGCCAGAATATATTATCACCAAGACCGTCACTAGGTATCAAGAATTACTTGATGAACGACAATGTCCATGGTAGACGCCTACAATTTGGGACTTGTAAGAGGACCTCACCCTCCTCTCCTACCATCAAGGTTCGGTGTACAAAAGTCGAGCCTCCGACCGATCAGAAAGGTTTGATAATTGTTCCAATTTTCGAGGGTCTTGAGCCGGCCGTGATCACGCCACCAAAAGACTTGAGAAGGGAAGACTTTCCACCTACTTTCAAATTTGGTGCATCTACATCTGCTCTTCAGGTATCAAATGCTCTCTTTCACGGTTGAAGTTACAAACTTCAAACATGCTTTGATGCTTATAAGGATTCATATAAATAATACCGTACTTAATCATGTACATAGCTAGACGCTATCTAGCTAGTAGGCAAAACATTGCATGCATATATTTTTAAGTGCAAATTTGATTTTTTAGCTACAAATGAACCTGAAGAATGCTGAAATTGTGTTAACTCTTTATTCTTATGCGATAGACTGAGGGTGATGGAACAGAAGGAGGAAGGGGACCAAGCACCTGGGACTTCATGATTAGAAGGGAAGAGGGATATAGAGCAACGGATTCCTACAAAATGTACAAGGTAACTATTAGCGGTGTAATTTACAAATTTCGTCCGACGGAAAATCATATGCGAATAGGTAATTAACGGGCCAGGATACTTGTCAATTAGATACTCCGATCCGAATGTTCAGTAAAGTGGGAGACTATCCCGTGACTTATTAAGTTCAACACGGATGGGCCGGCCTGTAATCGGCATTGCTATTTATTTTTTTTGTGCACACCCTTCTCTTATTCTCTCTTCCCTAACATTTTCTTTAAAAAATATGCATATGCAGTTTAATTTACAAAATGTATTCGTGTCTATGAAAAGATTCATTAGCAGAATAATAAAAATGTACTCCGTATTGGAGTATACAATGGTCATAATTTGCCGTCCGAGGATATCTCACATGTGAATGGTATCCTTGTAGGAAGATGTAAAGCTGTTGAAAAATATGGGTATGGATTCTTACCGGTTCTCAATCTCTTGGTCAAGGCTTCTGCCTGGTAATATTATTACTTCATCTAGCTAATCATCTCCATCCCTTTGCGGTTATGCCCCTTTCTGTTTAAAAATAGGCTTGTGCGTCGCTAATGTGTACGTTTTGCATACAGATGGTGTCGGTGACACGCCAAATCCAGAGGGTATAAAATTCTACAACGATTTAATCCAGGAGTTGATTGGCAACGGTAATCATAGTTAAGCCGGACATTTGTTATGTATAATTGTTGCAGCCGACTACTTAAAATGGTGTCATAGTATCTCATCAAACCAATCTTGAATGATGTAGGTATTGAGCCTGTGGCTACGTTATTCCACTTCGATTTGCCCGTGGCCATCCAAAATATGTATGACGGTTTCCTGAGTGAAAGGATCATGTATGTATACTTCATTTCGTTTATCGCCTGCATTTATCATCAGTTAACGGAAAGTTTTGTTAGTATAGAGGCGAAACTTAGCTTGAAGGTGCTGAAGCAATGTAAAAATGATCAATATCAGCTCCTTGCACATAAACCATACTATAAAAACTCTTGTTGTTAATAAAGTTGAATGGCTTAGATTTGTTAATAGTCTTCTTGTGCTTTTTGGAGCTCACAGCTCCACTAACACTTGGAAGTGTTAGGAATTTAGCTATAAAATTGTTCTCTGACTCCCTTTTCATCTTTTGAATCCAGAGATGACTTCAAGAATTATGCTGAAATTTGCTTCCGAGAATTTGGTGATCGAGTAAAGTATTGGTCAACTATAAATGAACCATACAGTTATGCAGTGGGTAATAATTCAAGAGATCCACTTAGTGCCACACATAATATTCTCTTAGCTCATGCTGCTGCTGCGGAGGTATACCATGAAAAATATCAGGTAACTGAATTGTGTCCTACCTTTATTCCAGAATGTTGATCCAATATCTGGCGTGTCACAAATCAAGAAAAGAGTCACTATGTATATGTGTTGTAATTCATTTCCTTGTAAATATATTAGATAGAAGGCGGAAAAATTGGATTAGCACTGCCATGTCAATGGTTCGAGCCACAAAGCAATGATCCCAAGGATGTGCTGGCCGCACAGAGGCAACTTGATTTCTTGGTGGATTGGTAAGTGGCAAAGTTATCACATCTGCATCAGTATATTGCTACCCCTTATGCAGTATCTTTTACCTTCTATACATCCTAAATTCAAGCTTTCTTTTGAATGAACTAAGCAATGTTATTGTATTGTATTGGTCCGTTATCCAATTACATATCAAACTGGTGTAATCATCAAACGAGCTATGTTTATAAAAAAAACTTGTGAAATATTCTATGTAGGTATATGCATCCTCTCTTTAAAGGTGATTATCCGGACTCCATAAAGTACCTCGCACCGGTCAAACAATTTTCCGATCAACAGCAGGAGATGTTGAAGAAGTCTTGCGACTACATCGGTTTGAACTATTACACCTCAAGATACTCCAAGGGAGATTTCACAGTGAATTTAAGAGGCTTAATCCAGGGCCAATATACTCAGGAAATTGGTACTGAATACCTTCTTTGTGTCTCTTAAACTAATTACACTACAGTCAAATGGAGAAGCAATATGTGGCTACCATAGACTCTCAACATGTAATTGTTCTAACAAATGTGGATTTCCTAATATCCATTTCTTGGAGTGTAGTGGACGCAGAGGGAAAGCTAATTGGACCACAATGCTCTGGACAACCCAACATTTTTGTGTATCCTCCAGGGATGAAAAACCTCTTGCTCTATATTACAAAGAGATACGATAAGCCGGAAATAGTTGTGATGGAAAATGGTGAGATTTGTTTCACGATTCCTACTGTTATGCCCGATTTTCGTGCATGTTACGAACAAAATTGAAGAAACTCCATTTCAAGTGCCTGACTAAAAATGTATAAACTGCTTGCATTTGCACAGGTGTTCCCGACGCACCTATCATAACTGAGTCAGTCCAATCAGCCATCGCGAACAAGAATTATGCTGAGCTTAGTGCTGCATTTTTGGATGACTACAGAATTTCTCATGCTGAGCTACATCTTATTGGCATTCGTGAAGCTATGAAGTAACCTTTTGTCTTTTCGTTTTGATGTTGAATTAAAGTTAGCTGTTTGGAACATAGTCAAATGCATGATTGAAGAATGTTACTTGAAGGTGATCTTAATCTAGGATCCTAGAAAAGACTAAAGACTACAACAATGACAGACCCTAAGAGGCTAAGACTAACAGTCACTCTTACTGTGTTATGTAACTCTGATTCCATGAGCAATCGAAGAAATCTCTGTCTAAAATTGAATTAATGCAGGGAAGGAGCAAATGTGACGGGGTATTTCGTGTGGACACTTATGGACAACATGGAAGTAGGTGTAGGATATGAATGTCGCTTTGGGCTTAACTTCACTGACTTCAAAGACGATGGCTTGAGGAGATACCGAAAGAAGTCCTCCATATGGTACGAGTATTTCCTCAAGGGTAAATTTGACTGATCATAACTCAGAAGCTTACTGGTGAAATCAACTATGATTCCTCCCCAATCCATCCACTAAAATAAGCTCAAGTTCTGCCGTGCTCTGCTGCAGAAGTAAGCAAAGTTAACCCGTTGAACTTGGGGAGTAATCATGATGTGCTGAGGTGGTTTTATGGAGTATGATATATGAGTATTTCAATAGCATGAAGAGCAATAGCATAATGCAATATATTTGTCATGCTCAGCAATAATCCAAAACTTCTTCATTACTTTTCCCTGAGATAGAGAAAGGGTATATATTGAACCAGTATTTATATGATTCAAGTCCTTATTCCTAACTGCTTTACTCTCCCTAGCTTAGCTTCCTCCTAACTTATTGCTTCAGTAGAATCAAGTATGTCATGATTTATCACGAGAAGCCCCCATTATACATATTCACACATATAGAGTGTTAACATTACAGTACCTAGTGTACTAGAGACTAGACTATACTGTGCTTTCCAAAGAGCTTCCATAAGGAACTTAAGAGGAACTACATTCAACCAAAAATTCCTCCACTAAATTTGCTAAAACTTCAGCCCCCAAATTGACAGCAACTTCTTCCTTTTCCAATGCAGTATCTCTTGGCCACCTCCCTCCTTCCTCCATGTCCCTAATATAAGCTTGTCTCTTGTCCTTGACCTTCCACCCTTGTATTATCTTGTCATAGTGCCCGTTCAGCCAGTCCTCGCCCGCTTTCAACAATGTACTCTCATCCTTCTCCATCACATTTTCGCGAAAGAAATCTGATAATAGACTCTCTGGATTAAACTTGTAACTGCACGCTGGTGGTACATTCGCCTTTAACATATTAAGTATACGCTCCACCTTTGTCTCCATTTCATTGTAAGGACTAGTTTCTTCTTCATCTTCTTCATCCTCCTCTTCTTCTTCGCTTTCGCTAGATATAATGCAGCTTGGTGTTGTACATGATTGTACAGAAAACATAGGTGACCGTTCTCCAATTTCGACGGATGAAAATAGGCCTTCGAGATTGACAGGTTGTAAATTTAGAGTGGCTAGGCTCTCGAATCTTCCAAGCCTTTCCATTAGCCTTTCTTGACTTCCTACAGTTGGAGTTTGTCCAGTTACATTGTTAGAATTTGACCTCTATGTATCCTGTTCTAGAATGATAGAAGAGATGGCAGGGGCCAGACATATGTATTACCTTTCAACCGGTTAATTCTAAGGGTAAAAGGTGATGCGCTTCCTTCGTCACTGTCTGGGAAATCCATGACTGATACCGGACTGAATTGTTCCTTCTCGCCCTCATTCGGCCAAGTATTCTGTAGAAGTTCATATAGATATCAAGTATGTTATAAATTTATTATAAGGTCAGCTAGCTAACTACTCTCTACAAAGTTGTCATTGGTAATTTGCAGTATAGCAATACAGGTAGGAACTTCTGGAACAAAAATAAGAATTGTAGTTTTAGGTTCGAATGTAATGAATTCTTGATCAAATTTTGTTTGAATAATGAACCTCAACTATATGACGACTATCCAATTATGCCAACATAACCATTTCATTCGAACGTTCATAACGATTTCCATCACTAATCCATAATCAGGTAACTATCATCAAGCTAAATTACTATAATCAATTGTCACTTTGGCACACTTGAATAGTTGAATTTCGGCATAATCGAGTACAAATGAATTGAACGGTGCTGCACCTATATACACTGTACATATTTGACTGATGCAGTGGAAGACAAAATGATGATGGACTACGTTTGTTTATCTACAACGATTATCACTATATCTTCTCTTCTTTTGTTTGATACTTATATCTGCATTTAATCAATATACATTAAGACCTTAACAATGTATGCTAATAAAATTATTCCAGCTTGTCAAGAATGTTCCTTGATGGTTAGTAACTCAGTACTATGAAGAGCTTACAACTCAGGAACTGCTTCCGATTGTGAGCGAGGATCATTAGATTATGTGATCAATTGATCATTCAAATAAGAATGAAGTCGCCGACAATATTCAGTACACTCCATGCATAAACAGGTCCAAAATTAATATTTGATCATTCTAATTAATGCGTTTGTTCCTTAATGAAAAAATTATTGATAGATTTTCTTTGAACTATTTAGATATACTTGGTCTAACATGAGAACTTTATGTTTCACCGAGCCTCACAGCCGTAGATCTCGCTCATGCTAAAACGTGGCGAATTCAACGCCATCGATGTACTCAATGAGAAAATTAAATTCGACTAACCTCGAGAAACACCCGAAAATACCCTCTCACGTGAGAGACATGCGCTTTTTTCCCCACTTCCCGCCGCCATTAATATTTTCACTCCTTCCACCTAACCCACTACTTCTCCCCCTTGTCTACAAATCAAACAAATTAGAACCTTCACTTACACTAAAGACCAAAAAGCTCGCCCTCATCATACGAGTAAAATGTAAGCTAATAGAGGGCATAGATCACATCTAATTGACTTAGATTAAAACTCAATCAAACGGCCAAAAAGCTACGAACAACGATATCAAATCAAACAAATTAGAACCTTCGCTTACACTAAAGACCAAAAAGCCCGCTCTCATACGAGTAAAATGTAAGCTAATAGAGGGCATAGATCACATCTAATCGACTTCGATTGAAACTCAATCAAACGGCCAAAAAGCTATGAACAATGATATTAAACTTGCATGTCAAGCTTAATAAAATAGAAAGCACACCTTCAACCCTTAAGGTTGGGGGCTCGATTTTTACCGGCCTCGTGCCTTCCCTTAAACCAAAAAAAAAAAAAAATAGAAGCCCCATTACTTCTCAGTTTTGTTTTTTTAACCTTGAACAATTTAGTCTAGTTTATTTTACTTCAACTCACTATAAGTTTTGTATATATATACGTTTTAGGGTGTGTTTTAGTCGGTTGAAAGGATATAAAATGAAATTGAACTCAACTGGGAAAAAAAATGAATTGAAAAAAACTAAACTATAGTACTACGGACGGAACAAAACACAGTCTTAGTTTAATTCAGCTTCAAAACAAAAACAAAAAAGCACCCCGTATTCCTTAACTCAACTCCAATAAGTTGCAAAGAACATTTTCAACCGGACAACCAGTTTACAAATGTCATCTATAATCACATAAATTGCGCAAATCACCAGCTAAAATTGTTCATCTACTGCATATAAGTATAAATTTCTTTACATGTATACAACACATTTTAACCTAACCTATGAGTCTAGTACTACACATGTTAATAGAAGTCTAAAAAATGCAAGTTTATACATTTTTAACTTAACAAAACAACAATGTTTAAGGAAGGGCAAAAAATAGTACCTGAGAAGACGCAGCAGGTTGATTAACAGAATCCTGACCGTCAGATGCAGCAACACTCTCAGTAGCCTCCACATCATAATCACCCTCTCCCTCTTCCTCCTCATGTACTACTTTCTCCCTCATCTCAATAACCACATCGTTACTTTCACTCACAGAAGTAGTAACATACTCTGAAGTTGTAGAATTAGTACTAAACGTAATATCCGACCATGCGTCACAGTTACTATTACTTACTGTCGTGGTAGACTCATTAGTCACTGTTGACATATCTAACGGCTGATATTTCTCCGTGCTCGCCACCCCGGACGATATCCACCGCTCAATCTCATCATCACCGTCATCATCAACATTAACATTAACATTCTTCCTCAATGTCGACTCCGCTCTCTCTCCTTTCTTACTCCTAGACGGCCAAAAGTAGCTCTTTTTAAAGAGCTTCTTCGACATGCTTCTGGGGAGAGCCCTTTTGCCAATGCTGGCCCTAGTGTTGGACTGTAAAGGCAGGAGCTTGACGGCGTTAATGATGGCTAATGAGGCTTTTTGAAGAGCGTTTGAAATGAACTTGTTACGAGTGAAAAAACACTTGGGTGGCTTTGATGATGGGTGTTTTTTGGTGCTGTTGCGAATGACTTTTTCCTTTTCTTTCTCTATAATGTTCTTCACTGCTGCTGCGCAGCATTGTTTACGTGGGAATGACCGGAAGCCACTTGATGAGCATGAGCTCATGTCGTCTTTTAAGTAGTCGCTTAACATCCATGGCATTCTCTCTCCTCCTCGGAAGGATGACTTCCTCCCCTTCTCCACCACCAATGCCATTTTTTCTTTTCAATTTTTCTTTTTCGGGTTTTACTAAGGCCTTGTTCGTTTCGCAGTTTAGTAGCAGAACTCGAACAATTTAGGATTAATTGGAAGGAAAAAAGATGACTATGACTATAAATAAGCAAACCGAGCTGAAGTAAATTGAAACAAGTAAGCTGAGAGAAACAGAATTGAAACGAACTGAAATGAAATAAGCTCACACAAACAGAAACGAACTGAAATGAACGGAAAGAAACTATGAATAATTTTGTTATTACTCCTAAACAGAATTGAAACGAACTGAAAGAAACTAGAACGAGCTGAACTGAACTGAACAGAACAGGTAAAAAGACTCTAAAAAGAGTAAATAACCAGAAAGAAAAGGCCTTTAGTAGAAAAATGACAAGGGAATTGGGGTGGAAGAGAGGGTGTTTGAGGGGTGGAGAATAGTAGAGAGGGGTTGGGAGATTAAGAGTGATTAGTGTTAAGTAGGTGAAGAAGTGAGTAAGTGAGTGTGGAGAGAGAGTGGAATGCAAGAAGTGGAAGGTTCTTGGAGGGGAAGTGAGGATCTCAAGGGGGGTAAACAGCGGACACAATCTGAACTGGATACAGTTATTAGTAGTTATAAGTGTTGTGTAGTGTAGTGAAGTGAAGTGAGATTGTGGAAAGAGAATGGAATCCTATTATAGACAGACATGATCAAGAAGGTGGCAAGTAAGTAGAAAGCGATGCAAGGATGCTTCGTTTGATAATTTGAATTGCAAGCTTGAATAAACAAGTGTTATTTTGAGCTCGATTTGATTTGAATTGAAACTTCGAATAATATTAGTTTAATTAACTGGGGAGGAATACCACGTAGAAGGTTAGGAGATCTTGTGAATTAGACTTGAATGCGACCGTAGTTGACCTTTATTACTATTTATTTTTATTTAATGAGGAGTGAGAGTGGAGTACACTGTAGTGGAGGGGAAGAGGAAGAGGGAGGAGGTTGCTCACGTGTGGCCAGGTGTGGTGCGGCAGATTTCGATGGGGCCCACACATCTCATTGTTATTGTTGTTGTTTTGTGTTGTGATGTGATGTTGTTTGCTGGTGCATGCCTAACTGCCTACTGATGAGTGATGACGATAGTTCTGGCCATTAGATGGATTATCAGTTGCTGCTTGCTGGTGAATGATTGAGTGCTGTTATGATCAACTGCTAACGAACTTTTGTTGTATCACTTGTTTTGTGATAATCAGTAATCAGTAGTTAAGCTGGCTGGTGGGAGGATCACATCATTGTATTCACATTTATATCGTGCTTAATTTGGTTAGTTGATGATGTATGTTATATCTTATAAGTTATAACTGCTTTAATATTGACTTTAAAATTTTACATCAACTTCGACCCCTGGATAGGTATAGCTTATGATGATTCTTTCGCTTCCCTTTTTAGTTGTTTTTTTGGTTGTATGTTTGGTTCATCGTCGCGAAGCTCCGATTAAGTTCAAACTTGACCCGCGTCGCACACGTACTTGTAGTGGCCGAGTCTCCAAAAAAAGTCTCTGCATACACAGAGTCTCAAACTCGAGATCTGCTTAAGTGGTGTAGAACTACTTACCAGTCTAAACAACACACATTGGTTCTTTAGTACTTCTAGTACTTAATTTAGGTTCAAGTTAATGGAATGTTCGAGGTAAAACTCATTTGTTGCCCTAGTTGTACTGTGGCATGTTGCGCAAGATGGTTCCTAGCCTCTTCGATCAAGAATTAGACACGAATGCGACACAACAAAAAAAAGAGGCTCGAGTCTCTATGTCTTATTTCATTTTAAAATGAACTTAGTTTGCTTTTAAGAAAAAGAATAAGGGAGGGGTTTATTTTTCATTTGTGCAATAAGAGCAATGCTAGAGAGCTACCTGATAGTTGCACTATTTACAGCTATCAGGTAGGTCCCAAAACCCACTCACAATTAAATATTGTGTCCCCAAAAATTGATCAAATCAAACCTATCATACAACCTTTACAACATGATAAACAACCCTCCCAACATGATAAGGTACCCTTCCAAAGTGATAAAACTTTGTAGAATTGACCAAACCAAACCTATCATACAAACCTTATAACATGATGAACAACCCTCCCAACATGACAAGGAACCTTCCCAGCGTGATAAAACTTTGTAGCTATGTTTTCTCGAAAAAAAACTCTAAACCTGATATAAATCCCTTAGAACGTGATACCAACCTATTTAAACATGATAAAACTTTAGTACATTTTTTTAAAAAATATTCAACATGTCAAACTATCACGAGAACATGATAAATAACCCTCCCAACATGATAAACACAAACCCCATATTATTATTTTTTTTGACCTCAATACACCACCCACAATATTTTATTGTGAGTGGGCATTGGGTCCTATCCGATAGCTGCAAATAGTGCAGCTATCGGTATTCATTTAGAATTTCTCGTGCAATAGCTAGCCAAATTTAAAACCTTATGGAATCTGAACATGGTGTACCCGTTAAAGGTATCTTTTATACTCGTATTATTGATTAACCCAAAAAAAGAAGTAAAGGCCCAATATTGTCCTATCTACACACAAAATAAAGGTTTACGATATAAAGAACACCAAATGTACGATATGATCATTTGTCCCTAAAAGATAATTAATTTTGCATAGAACCAGAGTTTCTTTCACCAAAAGATACAATGAAAATCTATTTTCATTGGGGCACATTTCTCTTGAACTTCACTCTACTTCGGTATATTTTTTTGGTGTAAAGAGAGGCACTGAGGCCGGTAAGAATCGAGCCCTCAACCTTAAGGGTTGAAGGTGTGCTCTCTACCACTTGAGCAACTCTCTTCTTACTCTACTTCGGTATATTGATCACAGTTTTAAGGTAGATGAGCTTAAGAAGGTATATCTTGTGAAACTTATCTGTCTCCTTTTTGTTAATTTTTTTGGTTTTGTGATAATTTGAGAATATACCTAAGTAACATACTTTCCCCGGGATGGGGGCCCCTTAGTTTCTGATGTACCCTTTCCAAAAAAAAAAAAAAAAACCTAAGTAACA
>ONZK01001712.1:54838-77768 GCA_900322385.1 Pharnaceum exiguum | reverse complement strand
TTTGCACCAAAAAAAAAAACATACTACTAAATTTCCATATAAAAAAAAAACATAATACAAAATAGTTTACCTGCGAAATGGTTAACACATGATCATCATATAGAGTACAATTCTTGTCTCTAGCTCTTTGGAGGCATATCTCTGATAACAACGGAACAAATGCTCTTAATGGGAGAAAAGGAGCGTTTCTGAGCTTCCAATTCGTTAGGTCACATCGTGTAGCCAACCCAAACCATTTTAGTACTAGCATACAATTACGTACGCTCCTACAGACTTGCCTTCTCTAATTTACAACCATTATAGTTCAATCGTTAGGTCACATCATGTAGGCAACCAAACCATTTTCGTACCAGCATACAATTAAACTCCTAAACACTAATCTTCTCTGGCCATGTTTGGCAAGTTTATTTCAATTATGTTCCGCTCATTTTGGTGAAATTCAATCCTTACAAAATCCCCGTCTAATTATCTTTTTGGTGAAAATCCAAATCAACGTATTTTTATTTTTTACTTTTTTGTTTCCAGATTCAATCAACAGTTGAAATTAAGGTGTGTGAATAAAACTAAGCGGTGGCAGAGACGCCTAAACACAAGACCGTATCCTGCAGAGCTATTTATTTCTCCATGTATAGTTCTACGCCTAAACACAAGACCGTATCCTGCAGACCAATCCTCCTGGGCATGCATTTAATTCCAATTTGAATATCAATCCCCAGCGCCTCCAAAATTTGAATATCAAGCTCTAGCAAAGCTTTTCCGTATAAAATATGTCGCTCAACATTAAATTAAGGTCAGATATCATTATTTTAAAATAATAACTAGATTTTGGGAAGCTACTTCACAATATTCTTGTTGGATTGTGTAAAGAAAACAAGAGGCAGATGTGCATATTGCGCCATTGCGCCCCATGTTAATCAAGGGATATACATTGTGTAGTCGTCTAGACAAAATGGACATGGTCATTTTTTGTGATGTGTTGCGTTAAAGACATTTGTCCTTTTTGTAGGGCACCTCGGCACCTCCCCTACATAAAGAATCCAGTAAGAGTGGCGCAGTTATGGACATATAGATGTGGTCATATAAGAGTTAATTCCTTTACTCACCTACCATCACTGTCCAAATCACCAATACACCCGCAGGCAGCAGCTGATAACTTGAGGAGTTATCGAGAAAGTACTACAGTTTACACTTTACAGTGATCAATTTATGCCGAAGGCCAGGGGCTGCACTTGGCACTTGCATAGTTGCATAGCTTCGTACATCTGCCGAGAGCCAGGATAAACAAGCACAAGTTCTCAATTTTTTAGAAAATTATAATCTAATCGATCTTGGACATGATTTGCGATTGATCAAGCATAAGAAGTGAATAACACACGTAGGTTGTTCCACATTAGTGACTAGTGAGAAAGGGATGGCACATTAGAATATAAGTAATAAAACTACTTCAACGTACAAATAAGAAAAGCGATTGATTATAGCTGGAAATTTTCCAGGGGCGAAAATTTTAACATACGGGAAAAATGCGGCAAACTGGTGGGGACTTGGGCTCGAAGTGATTCAATGCAAATTGATAAACTGAATTGGATCCTATTACAATTATTAAAGCAACTCCAAGTGATATTACAATTTGTTGAGCTAAAGCAAGATTGATTGAACTGCACTACATAGGGCATGTTTTTTTATAGCTGAATTTCAAGTGAACTTAACTTAGTTGAAATGAAAAGAAAATAACTGAAATTTTTGTTTAATTGTTTTGACACTCAACCATTTATCAAAACTCTATTAATATTGTATGTTTACGAAACTATATGGCGAGGCATTTTTAATGATATACAAATAATTACGAATGAATATCGAGATTACCTTTACAAGTTACGAGCTAAATTGAGAAAAAATAAACTGAATTGGACTGAAGTGAACTTAAATTCTAATAAACAAGCCCAAAGATACAATGGAACAACACACCAAAATAAAGATACAATGGAAGAGAATATATCCCAAGGTCCATTATTTAGATCAAAATTTTATTGAATTGAACATATATGAAACATAATGAAATGAATAATACAAAACTAAATTCTAGTCATGAAAAAAGTATCAATTAAACTCATGAGCTGGACTAGGCTAAAACTAAACCTTCTTTAAAACAAATATTAAAGAACCAAGACTCATTCGTCTTTATGTTTGTATAAGGGCATGTTCTTTACAACTTAAGTTTGTTTAGTCCAATTTAATCCAGTTTTTTGACAATAGAAATGTTAAGACGAGCCTAAACGAGCTAAGCCGAAGCATAGTATCCTAGACTCATGCTCGTCTCCGTTTGATATGTGAGTTGTCTCGTGCTCATCTCAAGTTCACCGTTAATCAACCTCGAGGCGAGTTTTGACCGAACTGAATTCGAGGGTTTACGAGTCAACTCGATTCATTTACATCTCTGTAATGAAGTAGTAGTACATGAAATATAGCATTAACTTCTTAAACAAAAACGAAATGACAATTGTTTGATTATTTTTATTAAGTGGGCCTTGAGTAAGATATTAAACACTAGGGAGAACATTGTTGGGCCAGTAGTTTAGGCCCAAACGTAGAGAAATAGATATCGGCATATCGCGATCGAGAGAGACAGAGACAGAGTGCTCTTGAACATTCCATGGTCGTTTCTTTGTTATAATATTCCCGAGCTTAACCGGTATGTAATCCTTTCTCTCTCTCGCTCCCCCTTCCCCGCCCCCTTGATCACCTTTTCCTTTCTTCAATTGTCTTACTCTGTTTTTGTGCGTGCTTGTTTGAAATTGTATCCGACATCTGAATTGAAGAATTTATCCGTTGGACCAATTTTTAAAGTTCTGGGACACTCAAATGATGGGTTGTTGTTGCTTGTTAGTAACAAGCTAATTCCCATTTATCTTCTTTTTTTCCGGATTTTAACGGCTTGGTCTCTGATCGGTTTATTGACATCGCCCGCCCTTATTCGGATTTTATCGGGTTGGTATCTGATTTCCGTGATTGGTTTATTGAACTGTCCATTTACTGGGGAAAATATGATATTGTTTACATGTTTTAGAATACTAGCTACTTAGTTACTCTCGATATGTCACCGCTTCGGTACTTGACTAGGAATAGAGGTTTACTACGAGCTATTTTTCTTTCGTAGGGGATATGATATGACCTTCTAGTTTGGCCTAATTTGTTTGTTCACTCTTTTCACCTATGTTTTGTGCCCTTGTCAATTAATCTTATCATCGATGTCTTGGCCTCAGGCACTCTGAAACTATATTGAAGAACAACAACAACCGAACCGAGTGTAATCACCATTCAATGGGTGCTCGGGGGTCGAGATATACGCAACATTACCCCTATTTAACCTTGTTAAAGAAATTAAAGAAATTAGAGAGGTTCGTTTTCGAGATTAACCCATTGTTACTATGAAGTATGGACTTCCAACAATTTCACTAAAAATAAGAACTGGAATGTTTTCTTAGCCATTTTGTCAGTCTATAATCATCAAAAGTTGAAAGAGGGATATTATTACTTCAACTTCTTAGGCATTCTTAAACTATATTGAACTGAATTACTTTAATGATAGTTATAAGTATGGAAAATGGACATGTCTTAGTTTTAAAAACGAATCACTAGGCCACTAGCTTATTTTTAAAAGAATGATTCACTACGGAGTATGTGCTAAGATGTGGCCTAAGCGCCTTTGAGAGAATTAATGGCAAAAATAGTAAATAGCATATTGATATGCGAGAAAAAGACAAAATATGTTAAAACATTGAATAGCAAATTACAACCCAAACATACAAGCCGTAGACGAACAAGGGCGCCTCAAACCACCAGGGCACACTAGGCAAGGTAACTGAAATGGTCACCTCACTGCCAAAGTGCCAATTGACAGTTTGACACAAAAGGTGGAGCAATACTACACAAATAGCCCTTAATCATACTATTCACAATTAGCAATGGACCTCATGTTTTTTGTTTTTTTTTTATCATGTTGAACAACATGAATATCATGTTTATATATAATAATGTCATGTTCAGATGTATAAATATCATATTGAAATGTGAACTTGATATTGTTATGTTAGAACATGATAAGTAGGCTATACAACTTGATATATGACTGAAGTGGTGACTTTCTCACTTCAACATGACATTCACCTATCTAAACATGATATTATCATATAAGAACATGACATTGATGCTATTAAACATGATAATGATTTTTTTTTTTTGGGACCCACCCCTAATTGTGTACAGTACAATTAGGGGCTATGGGTTTAGAATTCCGGAGGACACAAACTATACTTGGATGGGCTGAGGTGGGCTATGCGCCCAAGTTCTTGTTGCGCCTTTTTTGTTTAACCCAGCTTTGGGCTGAAGTGTGTGGTCGTGACATGCTTTGTTCTTTCTTTGTTTACTAAATTGCTGGCTCTATTTTGAATCGGATTGCTACTAGTTCCTTATTTTTTCCTGTGACCATCAAGTGATGTGACATAGCATGTTACTATGGTGGCTTTCCACAGTGCGTTGGGATTTTTTTTCTTCTATGACGCTTTTATTTTTTGAGGGGACAGATTCTAGTGGGCAGGGCATCTGTGCTGTGCAGAGACAATGGTTGGTTCACCATCTCTTAGTTTCACAGACTTCGGTAGGTTCTGTATGAGACATGTCATAAGGTAAATGCTAATTGTTCGGAAACATCTAGTTAGCATGCTACAATAACTTCCTCTGCTAATCTGCTATACATTCTTCAGACATAAATGAGATGAGGCAAAAAATTACATCTACATGGTCACTAGTAAATAGGACACTGGTACGTCTGGAGAAAAATTTGTATCTTAATCAGATACTATGCCCTTAGAAATATTGGGCAAGAGAAGCAGCTTAAAAAAAACTCCAATAAGAAATCTAGTCTTCTACCCCATGCAAAAAGGTAACCATGCTCGCTCTCATATTGAGTGAGCCCATAATGAAACTTCACAGTCAATTTCTGTATCATTACAGTAAACCTCTGTGTCATCCCAATTGAAACCACTACCCAACGAACTATGAGGTGGAGGAAGTAGTAACCCTTCAGCCATGTTGGCAAGTAGCCTTGGCATGTTGAAAACTGCTTCATCATCGACATAGTATCCGTTAGTCTTCAATACTTGATCATTGATCTTCAATTGATGTTGATGTTGACCTCGGGAGACTTGATTATTGTTCTTATTAGACTGATGATGCTGACTTGTTAAAACTTCTGTATTGTTACACCCTGCACTAGTCTCTGAAATGGCCTCTAATTCTTGGGGACGAAATGCCTCTGCAGCTTCAGATGCTGCCCGCCGGATATCCCTGGCATCGATCGAAGCAGGGGCGGGTAATCGCCATGCTGAATCCGCAAAGTTGAGGCACGCAGTTCGCCCCCTAAGTGCCAATGCAGCCACATCATGAGCCCTTGCCGCCATTTCTGCTGTAGCGTACGTCCCAAGCCATAAGCGAGCGTTATTGTTGGGTGTTCGCAGCTCGCACACCCAACGATTCCCATGTCTCTGCCTTATTCCCCTGTATACCGGGTGCCTTGTTTCCTTGAACTTTTTCCGCCCGGCACGCTTCTTCGGGTGGCTTGATGCCAGCATGACTTCATCGTCCGAGTACCCCCTTTGCGACGATGAGAAGAAGTCCGGAACTTCGCTGATGTCTCCCTGGCTTAGGTCTAAGCATTGTTCATGTGTATAGTCCATGGTACAAAATTTTGGACCTGTAGGTCTTTTTAGTGTTTTTTTGATCCTTTTTTGAGTTGGTTGCTATCAGGAGCTGATATGTGTATGTATGCTAGTGTTGTTTGTTTCATGCTGCTGGATGCTGCTGCTATATATGAAGCACTTTTAGAATTTTACTGAAGCAGTGTCTTTGTTGCGGATTCAGTAGGGGCGGACACGTGCTTGCTTGTGGATAAAACGCGGAATCTATAGAGATACTATAAGTACAAGTATATAATCCTAGGTTAATTAAAAACCACAAAGAGAAATTACTTTAGAGGCTAGCTCATTAGCCTAAGATAATATTTGTCTTTCAATAATTTGGCTTTCAGCTGCCTTGAGGACAGCTGGAATATCAGAGTAATTAACACGTGTCCGTGTGGAGAATGTGTGATTTTCCACAATGTTAAAAATTGGATACGTGTCCATATGGGATAGGGTGCGGGGTGACTCTCAGGGGATTTCCTGTGTTTGACACTTTGCTGAGCGAATAGTGAGGGAAAAGGGGGAGACAGAAAGTGGAAAAAGACGTTCGTTCTTGTTCTTATTGAAAGGGGACAGAAAGCTCTTCCTGGAAGCCAAATGTTGTATACGTGTCCGTTTAGAGTGATTTGCGACCAATGAGAGTTATTATTTTGATTATACGTCAGTGGATCACATAGTGACTGAGTCAATAAATTAGTTAGCTGGGTATTTAAAAATGTCTCTTTGTATGTTTTGATCAAACAAATGTTCAGTGGAAATTAATATCTTCTTCCAGAAGAAAGATCTCAAGGAGGATATGGAGATATTTCTACCCAAAAAAAAGAAAAAGGGATGGAGATATTTTGAATGGAAAAGGCAATTAGAGAAATATTTTATACTTGTATAGTTTAATTTGCACTGTTGTAGGGCTATGACGTTGTGTTGAGTGTTCTTGCATGTGTTAAATGTTTTACTTCTACCACTATGTATGGAATGATATATATAGCAGCAAATTTGAGGGCTGAATTTGAAAGTGAAATATATGTAGGGCATGGGCATTGAGTGGAAACTGTGAATTATATGCTTTGTTCAAGCTTCTGTTTATGTGATCAATGTTGGCTTTGGGACAACATTCACGAAACGAGAAATGAAGGAAGCAATGGAATGGAAAGGAAAGCAATACACGTGCTGAGGTATGTTTTTATGTTGGTTAAAATTCAGCAATTCAGTTTTTAAATGGGAGTCACCAAGCCGGTGAATCGAGCTTCCAATCACAAGGGTTGAAGCTGTGCTTTTTAATCTTTACCACTTGAGCACCCCTCCTCTCTCTTCTTTTAGGTCATGCTTTGATTGAGGGTAATTATTAAAGGGTAATAGAATAAATTTTAAAAGGAAAAGAGGTAAAGGTGGTGGTTGTTAAGGAAGAAAAGAGGGAGAAGGAGGGGAATGATCTCCTAAGGCCTTGCCAATATTGGGGTAATGTGGGAGTACTGATCACCCCTTTAATTATTAAAGGATTTTTTAATAGTTTTTTTTTCAAGAGTAGCCACCTTTGGTGACTAATACATCGCTTTACTAAGGAGGTTGACCATTGAGTTTTTTTTTCATTCGCAAGAGTTGCGGTTCGAACCCTCAACCACTTGTTTAAAGGATGAAGTGCTGAACCACTACACCAACTCAACATGATTAACGACTTTTTAATAGTTTGGTAATGGAGTAATAAACACCCTTTGAAATAATCCTTGAAAAAACTTCTCCAACATCTCTTCCCCGACTCTCTCTCTTCAGCTGACACTCTCTCTCTCCTCCGCTAGCAGAGCCCGTTAATGAACATAATATGACATCCATGAAGTGAAAGTGGAGATCCCGTTCTTCTAGAAATTTAACCGTTCACCTCCCTACCCGCACTCCGTTATCTTTTTCAGCCAATCTCTCTCCGCTTCGTTATGTCCTACGGACAACCATATCTCATGAATGCTTTCTCATGTAATCTCTCCTCCCTTAAAATCTCTCCTAGAGTCCCGGGTAGTCATTTCTCCTAGAAATGCTGAGGTTTGGGCCTGAACCTGGATTTTTGTTTTATTATAATAAGAATGGAGTAGGATACATGAGCCACCCTTAAAGGCCATAAATTCTTACTGCTCTTGTTCTTTAGCCCACTTTTTGAGTCCAAGAACAGGGTCATGATTGAGTGATTTGGGCCTTTTGGAGTAAGCCTAAAGCAACCGAAGGTCTAAGATGGGCCGGTCCCCCTTTTCTTAACAAAAAAGTGCAAATGCAATGTGTGGAGGTGAGTGACAAATTGACAAAATTCCACAAACAATCAGCGTGCTCCAGTTAAGTACGGGCAAGACATCGAGCTAACAATTAAACTTTCTGCAATTTACTTGACTCTTTGAATGTTCAAATTTGTGGTAATGCCGATTCCAAATATCAAATACTCGGCTAACTGGAGTGCAGTATGTGCAAGACAACCGGTAAACAAATCTAACCATACGCATTTTTGTTTCGATTTCATTGGATAAGACATCGGGTTAACAATCGATCAACGAAAACTTTTTCTGAGACGAATAAGAAAGGAAACCACAAACACTTTTAAAGGATGGTGGAGTATTATAGTTATTAAATTATTTTCTTGTGTATATTCTCATATATGTAATGAGAAAAATTTGTGTGAACCCGTTTCTTGTATGGATGAGAGGGGTCATTATTTTTTATCCGAAGAGGCGTTGTTGTTTACCCGAGAGGTCGTTGTTGACTAGCGATACGTCACTAAAACTCAATCTCATATATGAAATGGGTTTACACAATTGTTTATGAATAATGATTGCAAATGTAACTACCACTTTAGGAACAACTAGTGCGTAACCCATTTTGTTCTTAAAACCCCAAGACTACTAGTCATACATAGAGGTGTTCATGTGGTCCGTGACTTGGAATGGTTATGATAAGGGTTATGAACAAGTCTAAGTGGGTTTTGCCCCGCCAGGGCCGTTTCTGACTTTTGGTAGGCTCTAGGCGAACTTTATAACGAACTAAATTTTGGAGCCCTAAAATTTCAAAAAAAAAAAAAAAAAGTATCATCACTTCGTAATGAAATGCTAATATATTTAATTAAAATTTAAAAACATGCAATGTAACTATACCAACGCTAACAGTAATGTTGTAACATAGATAAAATAAACTAAACGATAGCATCTTTCTCTTAATCACGAAAAAATATTTCTCCATGCATTTCTTGACGCAAATTCATCGACAATTGATATTGATAGAACTCAACATGTTAGATAAAATAGCAATGCTATTCAATCTTTCTTTTTTTTGGTAGGCAAAATATGCGTTTGTTTTAGTTAACAATAAGTTAACAACAAATGAAAGAATAGAAAATCAAATTGCAAATCTACGGCATGCCATAAGATCACATCTTCCTTTCTCCGTCACAACAATTTATTTATTTTGACAAAAGCTTTATTTATTTTAGAGTAGTTGTTTGCGCCTTTTTTTCATATAAAGGCTACATACATAATCCCTCAAAATTTTGGGCAGGAAAAAGAGCACAGACAGAATATAATAACACAATGAAAGAGTAGAAGTGGGTGAAAATGGATATCCTCCAAGTCTACTTCAAGTGAAGTAGGAATGAAGGAGTACTTGGATGTTTTTTAAACTTTACAAACTTATTTTCAGTTATTAGAAGTTTAGTTTAGCTCGATTCTTTTGATTGTAAGAATTTGGGACAATGATATGTATTCATAATTATGTTTGTGTTATTGAAAAGGTTTCACTATGTAATTTTTTATAAAAGCCTTATTGTGTGTTTCAACAATTAAAAAGTTTTGCACATTTCAGTTTAGCCTTTAGAAGCTCAAAAAGGGGCCCTAACTGTGACAATTTATAGGGGAATAAAAATATAAAATAGCTTATATACAAAAAGTTACCTTACTTTTCTAAGTGAAAATCACATTTTCGTCATTTTGATTTTTATAGTGAAATTACTACGTACTGTTCGAAGACCCTTTTTTTTTGCGGGCGTTGAACAAGATTGGTGACTTTGTTTTTTTTTTTTTTTTGATGGAGTGACTTTGGTTGTTAATTGAATAGAAAATCTACCGACTGTCGTACGGAACATCAATCATAAATATTGACCATGACTACAAGGTTTACCAAGGATTGTGCATTAATTTCATATAAGGTCGTTTGTGAATCATCACTTGAGTTTACACTACTGAGTTTCCAGTTTGTTGGTCAAAAGTTTAACGAAAGACGGGGATATCTTATGCTATGTCAATGCTATGTCGGCCTTACCTATTATCCCTCTTCAAGTCGATCTTTATAACCTTAAATAAAACATCAAAATAGACTTTTGCATGATGACTGATTTTGGTGGAATTTTGTTTGAAATCAGGCAAAATCCCACATATTGTTGCCCCTACAGGGATTGCTCTTTTCGATTTATCTATCATGAAACAAAAGAGTTACGTTTCGCCACAAAACCAATGGCTCTAAATACAAAAAAGCGTCCTTCGGACCTTTTATTAGCTGCCCTTTGCCTTTTCCGCGAATCTGTATTTCCATGATCGACTATTGTCACATCTCTCTGTCTCATTAATTTCGTTTTTAAAGAAGAAAACCTTTTGCCAATCCTATCAAGGACTTCGTGGGTATTTCCCATTTCTCGCTTTACTAAAATGAAATCTCCTTTGTGGCATGAAAGTGACTCATGTCCTGGAGCTGGAGCTAATAATATGTGGGATAGTGACTCGCCGGGCATTAATTTTGAGATAGATTTGGAAATCGAAGCATTTAGTGGGCTAGTGGTTTATTACTAGCTTTCCCGGAGCGAGCTAGGCAGATATTTGATGAATGAACTTCCTATGCACTGTGCTTATATTGGTAGGGTTTGTCCGTAGTAACAAGAAAAAAGGACTAGAAAAACCAGTTGTGAACTTAAGTTTTTTTTTTTTTTTTTTGGGTGGCTATATCAGTCCGTTATATGGCGAGGATAAACAACCTACACTTAGGTTTGTAGGAATTCTTTCCTATAAGTCTATAACCAATTGCTATAAGGAGGGGTTATGGCCTTTTCATACAGGTGGGACAATATTCCTGACGATGGCTCAAAGCAAAAATTGCATTTATCAAATTTGGATCATCCCAACTGATTTTTTACATCGATTTTTTAAACGGATAGGACCAAAGTAGAGTTAATTTTGTTAAATTATAGATCAACTCTAACTTCTAGAATAATCTCAATTGTGCGATTATTGGAAGATCGAGCAACAGGATTACCGAATGGAGAGGATACGGACTCTCGCTGATCGGAGGGAGGTTTAGGATCTTCCTTACCCCCACTGGTTCTGCCAATCATGTTGAACAACCAGACAAACCTACAGCAAGAGTTCGAAGAATGGTTATGACTTATTATGAGAGTTCTTGGTCAATAGTTCGAAGAATGGTTGTGACTTATTATGAGAGTTTCTGATTATCCAATTAAGAGCAAAAAGGTTGGCTTTCCTTGAAATTGAAGTCTAATCTTATGACTTGCATGCCAATCAATTTGCACTCTTGTCTGCCTACTACTGTAATCTTCTTCTTTTTTCCCAAGTCAACCAATGCAATCAGACCTAATACGCCGATTCTCACTGGATCAATCACACCCGCATTTGGCCATGGGATTTAATTATTATCTGACTTATTAGTATAGTTACATTTTTGTCCGCTAACAGGCAGGTGCTATTATGTTTTGAAACCAATATACGGGCCTTTGAATATAGCGTAGATGTGTTAATTAAGTGTTACTCAAATGATGATCACGAGAGTTGTCGATAGAATTGAAGAATTAATGCCGCCCTGTTTCCGGGTGTTTATTGGGGCTTGGTTGGGTCTTGGAGCTGGGCCAAGATCCAAAATTGCACCCACAGAGGTAAGGATTAGCTTGGTGGAGATCAAGAAACCCCTTCAACGGTCTAGTTAGGCGGCTAATGAGTAGTGTGCTCAAAGGGTAAGTGAGAAAGATGAGAAATACCTTTCAATTGTCTCTTTAGTGTTATTTCGCATCGTTTTAACAACTAGTGGGCGGGTTGTTGTGTATTTGTGTGTGAGGTGAGTTTTCTTGTAGGGGAAGTTTAGGCTAGTTGGGAATCTTGCATCTTGGGATTGGACTAATCAATATACTAATAAGTCTAAGGGGAGACCCCACACATGACTTCTCTTCTCCTCGAGCTCCTCTATGTTACGTCTTCAATTCTTGGGTATACTAGGTGTTTTTTCCAAAATATTTTAACATATATAATTAGTCACATTTTTAATGTCATTAGTCGGTTCTTTATTATATGTCATAAATTCAGCCGGTATATGGGTACGTACACCCAGTGTATCAAAGACTTGTCGTTATCACTTATAGGGACAGAAAATTTGGAATTCACTCTGGATGCTACGTTCATATATTGCTTATAATCGGCAGCATAATCTTTGAACTTCTACTCAAAAAGCCCTAATTCCACACCTTCGTTACTGATGTGCAATTGCTACTAGATAGTCATCGTCATATATGCATAACTTTACAAGAAATTTACATACAAAGAGAGCTCGTATAACGGATGACTTATTAGCCTTCAATCAAATTTTCTGGTTATCGGACAACTGAAGGGTAACATTGGGGGGGCTGATGAAAATTGATATTGCAAACATTTGTTTTGTTTTTGTTTTTGGATGGAGGAGTAGTTCTTATCCATCACAAAGATGTGACGACTTTCATCTCTTATCCAATATTATATTCTTCTAATCTTCTTTTTCTTCTCCTTCGTCATGTTCAATCATACCATCAAGTCACTCAAGCCATCAAAGGTTGGACTTGGTGAACAGATCTTCCCTCTTAAGACGGTTGTGTGGTTGCATTGTGCGCGCCAATTCCGTTTTTGTTTGATTGATATTTGTTTGTAAAGTTTGGGCTTACGCTGTCTGATCTGGTCTTCAAAACTTTTTTGAAGGGTTAGAAAGAAATGCTGTTGGAGGTAATCTGACCACAGCTGGTGATGATCTTAGGTATTCTATATTTGATGTTGGGAATGTCAATGTAGGCGGGGTGTTAAGGAAAAATTTGGAATTCATAACAAAGTTGTGCTGGTATGCATATATATCAAAGTTAGAGTTACAAAATCTTGAGCTCTGACAAGCGAGCACACGGAGGGGATACCGTATCCCTTTCTCTTGATGATCACAGTAGCGTGCCGTTGGGTCAGGCAAATGTACCACATGAAAACCTGGATTTATGTTAGAACTTGGAAGGGCTATTGATAATCCAAAATCACATTCGCATTAGGTTGAGCCTGAGAGCATCAAACCCTCAACATATCGCATTGAATAATATGCATGTGCTAGATGGAGAATTTGTGTAGCTCAAAATTCATCCTTTGTTTCATTCAGTCCCAACTAGTCCTTTATATATGGTTTTCAAATACATCAGTGTTGTTAAACCAATAAGTTTGAACGTGTCTTCACTAGTGGTTGTATAACACAGCGTAATCAATTGTGTTCATATTCTTACACAAACTTACAGTTAGATTCGTCTTTCATGTCATGAAAATGTTTATGGGTTGACTAGGAGTGTTGTTTTAGGTAGTGAAGTTATAGCTGAGATCTCATAAAAATCAATTCAAACCACATAATAAATAATTTCTTAAAGAAAGTTTGAAACATTTTTTGGATGGATTAAAATTTAAAAGACAGTGAAAACACTTAAATAGTTGAAGGGAGTACTTCAATTGTCATAAGAATGAAATACCGCAAAGGAACACACTTCGTTGATTGCATAATCAAAAGTCAGAAAAGGTTCTACACACGTAAGAACACGATTGTGATTCAAATGCTTTCAGGATTATCAATCTCACTTAGTCACTTGATTGTCTTAAATGGTCCACTATTGCTTGATATTTGTCCAAACCCTAATCTTTGAAGAACATGAAAATTACTCCCAAAAGGAAGCATAAAGCATTCAACATAATAATGAACCATTATGCTTCTTTCTCTATTTTTGGACTATTACTTTTCAGATTCATCATTGTACGCCAGTGTCTTAGTTAAGATATTAATTAAACTTAAAGGTGTGGGATTTAAAAGTTCTAAAAACAGCATAACGAACTATAATAATGCATTTGTAATAAATAAAGCCAATGACAAAGGGGAAAGTTTGTCTATTCTCTGTCAATACACATGATTGTCTATCCCGAAATAGTATCAAGCATTATTACCTCCATCATATTTAACACTATATAGCTCAGGAAAGCAAAAAAATCAGCACTAAATTAAAGCAAATTAAAGAACATTGTAGTAGTTCATCCATTTCATTTGGAGTTCATAGTAGCAGAGAGTAAAGCTAGAGTAAACTGGGTGATCCGATCCAGTCATGTTTCTTGAAACTGCGCAACCGTATTACAGAACTGAATTAAACACAGTTCCTAAAAATCTAGTAAAGACTTTCCAGTTCTCTACTACGCTCACCATGCGCATAAGAGAGGAAAAAGAGAGGACTAGCGACCTCATCAAAAAATAACCACTCCATACCAACAACTAAGTTGTTGATATAATAGAGGGAACAAACTAACAAAACGACATAGTATATGCTTGCTCAGTAGTCAGTTGCTCTTCGTTCAGGTGGGTTTTTTTTCTTTCCATTAAGAGACTGTTGTCCACGATCAGTCAACAGCAAGCTTATCTGGCCCTTGAAGCCAATAGATTTATGGACTTCGCACCTGAGAATTTGATATGCAATTCATTCCACCCTATACCAAGGAAGGCCTCTTATAATACATGGCAATTAGTCATAGCTCCAAAGGTTTGAGGCTCCAGCGGACGAATCATCGTCATCATTGTCGTCGCGGTTGCTGGAGCCCATCCTAGGAGGGCTAACCATCATGCCGCCAGCCATGTCCACAAGCAAAGTATGCATGTCAAAAAATGCCTCCTCATCGACAAACTTCTGTTGATCATCTTTTCCTTCCGTCCCAACCCTTTCAAACTCATATGTATTATCACCCGCAGCAGCAGTCTGCCTGTCTCTAGCTTGCCTCATAGCAGCTGCAGCAACCGCCGCCTTTCGAATGTCAGCGGGTGCAGTGGATGCAGGAACCGGGTGCCTCACTACATCCTCAGGGAAATTGAGCACAGCCTCGTTTCCCCGCAGAGCGAGGGCTGCCACATCATAAGCTGTAGCCGCCTGCTCAGCAGTGGGGAATGTGCCGAGCCAAATTCGACTAGTCTTCTTAGGCTCTCGGATCTCTGACACCCACTTCCCTCCACGGCTACGGATCCCCCGGTACATCGGGTGCTTCCCGGTCGGGGATCCGGCAGATGACTGAGATGAGGACGAGCTGGCGGGTGACTTGCAATGGTGACCTAGTTGTAGTGGTGACTTTGGGTTTGTGCCAGGGTTGTTACTAGGTGGGACTGATACAGACAGCCGGGGGAACAGAGACGAAGTGGGTGGAGTAGTTCTTTTATTAAAATTGTCTGACTTATCAGCCATAATATATATTTATATAATACCGATCAAAATATGTCGGTGTCTTGATAGACACTTTACCTACAAGACTACAAGATCGAATAAACTGAAGCTAAATGGAGCTGGAAACATTTTAAGAGTTGATTGAAATGGATTGAGAGGGAAACAGGCATGCATATGGGACTAAGGAGATGAGGGAAGTGATATCAGGAAATTCTTATTACTTGGATTGTGTTGATTTTAAGGAAATTAATCGTATTAATGTTTATTGTGGGAAGTGGTGAAAGCGTGGGCAATTCGCGGCCAGAACATGAATACCTCGATCTGTTGATGATGAAATCTTCTACTCAGTATTATGCATGGCTAGCTGTTGGAATGATCAAATCATGAATATGACGACTAGACATGTTTTCGGGTTTTTGAGTACGATCTTCTTATATATATAGCCGAAAGAAAGGAGGAAGATCCAGTACAATGTAGGGATTCGAAAGCAGACGGTAGGCGCGACATAGCTTCTATTTGGTAGTTGGTGTCCACTGACCACAGAAAATAACCTTATTTCGTTCTCATGACCTTTATTTAGGGTCTAATCAGAGACCTTAATTTAGTACTGTATTCCCAAAGTAATCTTATAGCTCTTGGTCCTGAATCAACCGGTATCCCCAATTGGGGTCACTAGGTAGGGACCACCGGGCCAAGGCTTAATTCTTTTCTATTTTGCGAACCAGGTGCCAAGTTCTTGATTCATATCAATCATGTATAATATATACCCACCTGCTAGAGGTGGGCAGCATTAACAAAACCCCTCGGGCAAATCAAAAGTTCATGATATATTCTCCAAGATAGTACTAGTGTAGTAACTTGTATTATTACAACAACAAAAATCTAGTCTAATCCCATCTCAAATGGAGTACTGATCGAGGGAGTCTGATGTACGTAATCTTATCCCGAAAATTGGAAGACTGTTTGCAAAATGACCAACTTATTACCTTTATGAGAATATCTTTGTAACTGCAATGATGTAGTAACTAGTAGTGATAGGCGGCTTATATGTCACATGACATATTGATCTAGAAAATTTTCTTTTTAGGAAAGAGCATCAAAAATGTTACTTCGTCTTTATCAACTCTTATCTAGGCCATGGCTTTCAACTTATTTTCACCACAAATGAATTTATTTTAGTTGAATTTATTTTAGTTGAATTTATTTTAGTTGAATTTATTTTGCTCGTAATTTGTGAGCGTAAAATTCTGTTGGTGGCTTGTAGCTGAATTTGGATAGCTGAAATTGATTTGCTGGATTTGTTAGCTGGCATGGTTTGACCAGTTGAATTTGGTTAGCCGAAATTGATTAACCAATTAGAGGAGGGTAACTTGTTCATTAGCAGTTGGTTGGGGTGAAAAAGTTAGCTAAACCAACTTGTTACCAAAAACAATTTTTAGATCTAAGCAGCTAGTTTTTTTTGGTCAAACCAGCCATGACACAAGGAACTGTCCCAATAAGCTGGATACAAAATAAAGCCTTATTCTCTTAAATGAACCTAACTAGATTTAACTAAATATATTAAAATTTAAGTGAAAGCTCTTGAGATGAACTAAACTAAATTCTATGCTATGTTGGAATATTTGAAGTGAACTTAATAAAAAAATGTTGATAATGAACTTAATTAAATGAGTTCATTGGTAGTTATATATTGTAAATCAAACTCTTGACCTAAATTGATGACAAAATGAACTAAAATCTGGCAAAAATAGAACATGCTTGATATGAAAAATATTCACTCTATACCACAGGGGCACCAACATACCTCAAATAGGGGTACGTATCCTCTATATTCGCATCTTCTCCATTTGCCATCCTACGTTTGAGATTATTTTGAAATATGGGGGTTGAGCTTTTATTAATTATTAAAAAAAGAGAAATTGTATTAATATTACTATTCAAAGAGCAAATGAAAGGCAAATGGAGAGAACTTGACTCTTGTAAGTCTATTGGATGAATCAACTTTAATTATTTGCCGCCAAAGAAATTGTCAGGTTTACTTATTCATAAATATTTGTTTGAACTCGATTCATATATAAGACGTGGTCATTAATAACCACTTGATGGGTCATTAATCAATATTTTTCTGTTATTAATACTCAATCTCGCAAATAAAACGGGTTTACATAAATTTTTCTTTCTAATACTTATTGCTTTTTATTTTTGTTACATTATGAGGAGACGGTAAATAAAAGTGGGGGATAATTAGACAAAGAGGAAAGCGATAAAGGGTTTTTTGACAAAAAGTTAATATCAAATAAGGAAAGTGAAAGAAAGGAATGAGATAAACATAAAATGAATAGTGGAATAAAGAAAATAAACGGAAAAAGTAGTAATTTAGACCGAAAGATTTTAAAAATAAGAAGAAAAGAGGAAAAAAGAAGGTCCGTCAATGAATTTTAAAGTCAAACTATCAAATGCTCCTGATGAGATTTAAACCCTAATTTCATGTGTAAATAATCAAGATCAAAACCACTAGATCAAAAATAACACTTGATATTTACACCAAAAGAGTGAAAGATGATAGGCCTGTCATTTCATCATTAGTAATTTATACTATGCCTTACGTGGTATAGCCACGGGTTCCTATTTTCTGCAGCCCATATTTTTGTCCATTTTTGGGTCCCGCTATTCTTCAAATTAGTGTCGTCATCCTCATTTTTTTCCCTAATGAGGGAAAATTAATGTAGTCAGCAACTCCGCACTCAGCAGATATCTTAAAGAAGGAATTAAAAAGGTTCTCAACAAACCTTCGCTCTACTGTTACCTTTTTGGGCTTTATTTATCCTACTGGCGATTCAGAAATCAAAAGCTCGTTTCTAAGCTTAGGTGGCCCGTGGCTTGTTTTTCCATGGACAGCATTAGGCCAACGAGGTTCCTTTCATTTTCCCTCTGTATTTCTCAAATTCGAGTGACAACCACGTAGGACAGTAGGAGTGTAGAACATAGAATGATCATTTTTTTTTGGCAAACATAGAATGATCATTAAGTCCGTAACAAGTAACAACGAGGTTCCCTGTTTCCTTGCCTCTTTAGGTAATCAATCATTCAATCCTGGGCTGCCAGACTGCCAAACGTATATGGCAACAAAAACGTTTCTTCCTGATCTGACGTTTTTTCATTTCCTTCCAGCATGCTCGGGAGTCGGGAATAAGAATATATATTCCGCCAGTTAAAAAATAAAAGTACTATAAAAAAACAGTTTTAGGTTGTCCGGAGGAACTCAAAAGAGCAATTCTACAATATATATTAATAATGCAACAATAACTCAGTCGAATCCCACCTCAGATGGGGTACTTAGAGAGTCTGATGTACGTATCGTTAAATTGAAAATTCGGAAGACTGTTAGTAATACTATAACGAATATCACTAGGACCTCAATTTTTTTTAGTATCTTTCCGAAATAATTGTTTTGTGCAATATCAACTTCAACAGATTTAATATCAAGTTAAAATATGCCAACATGTATGTCTTTTTGTTGGGATACATTGAAAGTCCACCAAGAGATAGAACTGTCGACAATATTGATAAGAAAAGCAATAAACGTGCAGGACATAGGTAAGTTTTATGTTGGTTAAAATTTAGCAATTCATTTCTTTTAGTAGAGTCACGAGGCCGGTGAGAATTGAGCTTCCAACCATAAAGGGTGGATCCGTGGATGTGTGCTTTTTAGTTTTTACGCTAGAGCATTTATCTCTTCCTTTTAAATTCAGCAATTCATTATTTTATGCTTTAGTGCTTTTGTTCGGAAAAAAATAGGTGCTTGCCTTTATTTATTTTGACCACTTAAATGTAATATTTGCTTTTTGGCAAAATCGTAAGGCACCCCTTTCATATGTTTAATATTTTAGTGGCACCCCTTATATAACACTTTTTGTAAGAACACCCACACAAACCTTTTATATGTTCAACTTCAGTGTGAAGTGTTCCATTCATCTCTATGCCTTTACCCGACGCTAAGACGTTACTCCCTTTGTTTGATTGATGACTAATTGGAGCTATTCCATTCCTCTTCTAAGCTTGATGCGCCATCTCCATGGCCGTTCTAAACCTGAGGTGGGGAATCAACATCATTAGACAACTCACTCTGAAGGCTTATCGGCGTGGAGGAAAAAGAGGACTCTTTCGGGAGCTAGAGTGAGTCGGATAATGCCACAAGTACTGTAGAAGTCACATGCATCGAACCGTACTATACTAAACTTGATTCACTAATAATGGACATAAAATGATTGGAAAAATGTCCTAAATTTTGACATAAAGAGTAAGACATATAAATAAAAAACCAGGCATGGAATATGAGCCATATAGTTTCTTTTTACAGTTTACGTAAAAAGAAGGATATTTTGCGTTTTGGTGCCCTGAGGTTTAGGCTAATTATGAATTGATGTCCCGAGGTTTGGATATTGTCATTTTGGTGGCCTGAGGTTTGGTTCCGTTAGCGTTTTAGTGGTTTGACCGTTAAGTCAAAGGGTTGACTGTTAAAATTGATGACGTGGCAGATGATTTTCAAATTTATAAATGCTAAATGTCCAATTTACCCCTTTTCATTTTTATGCTTTCATTTCATTTAATGATTTGAAAAGGGGTAAATTGGACATTTAACATTCATAAATTTAAAAATCAACTGCCACATCACCAATTTTAACAGTCAACCCTTCGACTTAACGGTCAAACCACTAAAACGCTAACGGAACCAAATCTCAGGCCACCAAAATGACAATATCCAAACCTCGGGACACCAATTCATAATTAGCCCAAACCTCAGGGCATCAAAACGCAAAATATCCTAAAAAGAAAACACGGTAATTGGTTGACGTCATATTTGTGACCACAAGTTCAACAATCTGTCGTGACAGATAACAAGATTAGGAAAAACATCGAATGATTAGAGCAAACTCCGTCCAAACATGGTGGCGAAATGGTTGTGCTTTCTAAATATAATTCATCTAAATTTTCAAAGAGTCTGTTCTATAGAGGTGAACTTTACTGAACAAAACTAAATGTAACTGAACCAAATTGAGAAAAACTTTACTTTTTGTTTAATTATTTTGACACTCAAACAATTATCAAAAGTTCAAAACCATATTAATATTGTACGTTTATCAAACTAAATGGTGAGACATTTCCAATGATATATTAATTATTATGAATGAATATCGGAATTAAAACTTATTATGTTCGCAAGTTACGTGATAAGTTGCGATAAACTGAACGGAGAAAAAAGTATCAAATTTTTTAGAACTGTATTTCAACTCATCCAAAAACGAAAACAGAAACAAATGCTCTAGGTTTGGGCCTAAAACTGGAAATCCGTTCTATTATAATTAGAAATGGAGTAGGACACATGAGTCACCCTTAAGGCTATAAATTCTTATTGCTCTTGTTCTTTAGCCCACTTTTTGAGTCCAAGACCAGGGTCATGATTGAGTGATTTGGGCCTTGAGTAGTAAGCCTAAAGCAACCGAGAGGTCTAACATGGGTTGGTCCCCCTTTTCAAAAACAAAAAAAAAGTGCAAATACAAATGCGTGGGGGTGGGTGACAAAATTCCACAAAAGAATCGGCCTGCTCGAGTTAATATGGGCACGATATCGAGCGAACAATTAAACTTTCTGCAATTTATGAGCTGCTTTACTTGACTCTTTGGAGTTCAAATTTGTGTTAATGACAATTCCAATATCAAATACTCGTCTAACTGCAGACGCAGTAAAGTATGTGCAAGACAACGGGTAAACAAATCTAACCATATGCATTTTGTTTCGATTTCATTGGATAAGACATCGACGAAAACTTTCTCTGAGACGAATAAGAAAGGAAACCACAAACAATTTTAAAGGGACGGTGGGATTATCAATATTGATTTATTTTCGTGTCTATATTCTCATATATGGCTAATGTCAAATGTAACCGAAGTATGTATCTCTCTAGGAACAACTACTGTGTAACACATCCATTTTGTTCTTAAAACCGCGCGACAACTAATCAAGCTAAGTAATCATACGCTCATACATAGACGCGTTCTTTGGTCCGTGACTAGGAATGACTACGAGAAGGGTCTAAGTGGGGTTTTCCCCGCTAACGCTCTTGTGGATATTAAGAATTTGAGGTCCGATGATGGCTCGTTATCAACTATTCTAGATTTCTAGCCCAGTACCCGGTATCATTGTGTGCTATTCATCAAATATAATTAGTTTTGGTAAAAAAGGGGAGAAAAAGCATAAATATTATTCTTACTATAATAACACAATGAAAGAATAGAAGTGGGTGAAAATGGATCTCCTCTACATCTACCTCAAGTGAAGTGGGAATGATGGAGTACTTGGTTTATTAAATTTTACAAACTTATTTTCAGTTATTCAAAGTTCAGTTCATCTCGATTCTTTTGATTGCTAGAATTTATGACACCGATAGTCATTCGTAAGTTTAGCACACTTCTGTTTAGCCTTTAAAAGCTCAAAAAACTAAAAACGGCCCCTACTTGTGTCAATCTGTAGGGGAATAAAATAGCTCATACAAAAAGTTACCTTACTACATAAATTTGTAGGCGCAATTGATCATAAATTCATCATGAGTTGAGAGGAACTAACTCGAAATTATGGTTAGTGACGACAGTGAGTTGAGTATAAGTACAACACACTGTTTGAAGACCTTTTTTTTTGCGGGTGTTGAACAAGATTGGTGACTTTGGTTGTTAGTTGAATAGAAATTCTACCGACTGTCGTAGGGCACATCAATCATAAATATTGACCGTGACTACTAGGTTTACCAACGATTATGCATTAATTTCATATAAGGTCGTTTGTGAATCATCACTTGAGTTTACACTACTGAGTTTCAAGTTAGTTGGTCAAAAGTTTAAACGAAAGACCGGATATCTTATGGATAGCTATGTCGGCCTTACCTATTATCCCTCTTCAAGTCGATCTTTATAACCTTACATAATAAAACATCAAAATAGACTTGCATGATGATTGATTTTGGTGGAATTTTGTTTGAAATCAGGCAAAATCCCACATTATTGCCCCTACAAGGATTGCTTTTTTCGATTTATCCATCATGAAACAAAAGAGTTTTGCCACAAAACCAATGGCTCTAAATACAAAAAAGCGTCGTTCGGACCTTTTTGCTGCCCTCTACCTTTTCCACAAATCTCTATTTCCATGACCGATTATTGTCACATCTCTTTCTCTCATTGATTTCGTTTCAAGAAGAAAACCTTTTGCCTTTCCTATCAAGGACTTTGTGGGTATTTCCCAATTGTCTCGCTTTAATGAAATGAAATCTCCTTTGTGGCTTGAAAGTGACTAATGTCCTGGAGCTAATAGCCTAATAGTATGTGGGATAGTGAGGGTGTGTTTTGATCGGTTGAAATGATATGAAATGAAACTGAATTGAACAGAAAAAAACTGAAAGATGCTGAACTGAACTGAAAAAAACTGAAGACAGTTATAATTATAAGTAAAACTGAACTGAACTGAACTGAAAAAAACTGAAAGATGTTGAACTGAACTGAAAAAAACTGAACTGAATTGAAAAAAACCGAACTGTAGTATTACCGACTGTTAACAAAATAAGAGTTTGCTAATTCTACAGAGAAATGAAATGAAGAGAATGAGAAAGAGACAAGCTTTAGAGAGCTTTTATTGAAAGATGACTGAAAGCTTAATGATCAATTCA
>ONZK01001712.1:27740-49008 GCA_900322385.1 Pharnaceum exiguum | reverse complement strand
TACTAAGTATCACTATCTATTTATAGAGCTATACTAAGTGAATCAAGCTGTCATGATACAGCTATCATTTTCCCGCCTAAACTTCTAACTGAATGCTAACAAACTTGTACAGCTGGCCTTGTGTTACTTGCACTCCACTGATGTTTTTGCAGCTGAATCCTTGTATTCCCATCGTCTTTGTACTCGTATGTAACTGGTTATACTCGTACAATACTTGGGCTATACACTCTTATCTTAACACCGACGAACAAAACACAGCCTGACTCTCCAGTCATTAATTTTGAGATAGATGTGGAAATCGAAGTATTTAGTGGCTTACTAGCTTCCCCGGAGCGAGCTAGGCATACATATATATTCGATGTTTGCACTTCTATGCACCGTGCTTATATTGGTAGCTGGTAGGGTAAGTTTGTAGTAACCAAAAAAAAAAACCTAAGGAATTCAGACTATTCACTCTAGATGTTACTTCCATAAATCACGAAAAAATTGTGAATTTGTTTCATATATGAGTTTGGGTAATAATTACCCATCGACTACACTATAATGATCCATCGACTACATAATAATGACCCCTCTTATACAGTCTCAAGTATGAACCGGGTACACACAAATTTTTCTATTCATAAATTGCTTAAAATCGGCAGCATAATCTTTGAACTTCTACTCAAAAAGCTCTAATTCACACCTTCGTTACTGATGTCCAATTGCCAATTGCTATTAGATAGTTATTATCGTCATATATGCATAACTTAACAAAAAAATTACGTATACAAAGAGAGCTCTTAATTATATTAGTCTATTAGATAAGGTTAATAAGGTCTAATTTCCTAGTTATCAGGCAACAGAAGAGTGACAATGTAACATGGGAACTGATTTGTTTTGTTTTTTTTGTTTTTGGATGGAGGAGTAAATCTTAAACATCACAAATATTATATTTGACTTTCATCCTATCCTATATTATATTCTTGTTTTTCTTCTCCTTCTTGGTCTTGTTCAATCACTCAAACCATCAAAGATTGGACTTAGTGATCCCTCTCAAGATGTACGGTTGTGTGGTTGTGCGCGCCACTTCCCGTTTTTGGTTGATTGATATTGTTTGGTACAGTTTGGGCTTCCGCTTGTCTGATCTGGTCTTCAAATCTTTTTAGAAGAGTTAGAAGGGCATGCTGTTGGAGGTGATACTAACCACAACTGGTGATGATCTTGGGTATTCTAGCTAGATTTTATGATGAGAAAGACAACTACACAAGGTAGGGGTGTTAAGGAAAAGTTTGGATATCATAAGATTCATAACAAGGTTGTGTGGTATGCGCATATATATCAAAGAGTTAAGAGGTACAAAATCTTGAGCTATGACAAGCGAGCACAGCGAGCACACGGGGTTCTTCGCAGGGGATACCGTATTCCTTTGCCTTGATGATCAAAGTAGCTAGCGTGCGGTTGGATGATCAGACAAATATACCTCATGAAAACCTGGACTTACGTTAGAATCGAACTTGGAAGGGCTATTGATATTCAACAATCACATTCGCAGTAGGTTGAGCCTGAGAGCATCAAACCGTCAACATATCGCATTTAATATGCCTGTGCTAGAAAGGGCTCAAAGAAGTATTGTTGGAGAGTGACTCATTGGAACTGATACAGAAACTCGTCAAGAAGGATAAGCCGCTGTCATACTTAGGTGGTATCCTTAGATCTATTGTTAGTTTAGCCAGTTTTTTCGATTCTTGTAGTTTTATTCATGTTCGTAGAAGTGGCAACAAAGTGGCACATTTCCTTGCTCACTTGCTTGTCCACGAGTATACTACGAGCTTTTGGCTAGACGGGGGTCCAGATGATGTAACAGACATTGTGGTGTCAGATTTTTGCGAAGCTATGAATGAATAAAATACCCCGTTTACTATCAAAAAAAATAATATGCCTGTTCTAGATGGAGAATTTCTGTAATTCATCCTTGTTTCATTTGTTGGAGTATTTTGGTGGCTTGTGTCCCAAGTTAGTGGGTACCCTCCACTCATTGTCAATTAGTTTTGATTTGGATCCTCACAAGCTTATATCACCTCACCTTAGGGCCAAATTTAAAATAGTATCAGAGCAGGCTTTGGGCATGTATTTTTGTTGTTCCCCATTATGCCCACACTTGTTAGCTCATAAGTGACATTTGTGTGAGACGGGGATTTCAGTTTAATTTCCCCCAGTCAGGGACGGCTTAGAGTCCACAGAGGCCCTGTGCATTAGGTGAAATTGAGGCCCTAAAACAAACCCTTTATTATAAATTCTGACCCTAAAAATAGACAATGTATAGTTTCTGACGCAAAAAAGCGTTGATATGTTGCTTTAAAGGATCAATTATATTTTCTGATGCTAGAAAGCGTCGTTCTGGACGCTAAAAAGCGTCGATATATATTTTTTGACGCTTTAATGCGTCGAAATTTGTGATTTCGACCAATGTGAGGCCCTTTTGACGGCTGAGGCCCTGTGCGAGCAGACCGCTCGCACCGTGCCTCAGCCGTCTCTGCCCCCAGTTGAGCCCACGCGGGTAACACCCAAAAAGGTATATCCACGCTTTAGGCCCAAAGTGCACATAGTGGCCCTTTGCGTGAGACGGGGGATTGGAGTATTTTGGTGGCTTGTGTTCCACATTAATCATTTGTAGTGGCCTTCAGGTGTATATAAGTAAATGGGTACCCTGCACTCATTGCCAATTGGTTTTGAGTTGTATCCTCACAAACTTATATCACCTCACCTTACTCCCAAATTTAACATCATTCATACCCAACACTCCCAAAAAATCCTACATATATGGTTTCAAGTACATCAGTGTTCTTAAACCAATAAGTTTCAACGTGTCTTCACTAGCGGTTGTAAACCACTATTGTCTTCATGTCATGAAAATGTCTGCATGCAGGTTGACCGGGAGTGTATTCATGGGCGTATTTTAGGGTGGGCAGGCGGAGCACCGGCATAACGCCTGTTGTTTTGGGGGCCTTATTTTACATCTATTCTGTATAAATATTGTAATAAGTAAATGGAGATTAGTATTAATCTAATAGTTTATCAGCTGGTCAAGCTAAAATTTTAAGAAATTTTACATTTTGGGTACCCGAGTTATGTCATAATGTCAGTTTAGGTATCCGAGTTTTTCAATATGTTTTTTTGAGTACCTGAGGTTAGCTTCCGTTATCATTTTAAGTACCTAACTACATTTTCGTTAACTCTTCCGTTAAATATATGACGTGGCACCCTTTTTTTAAATGATCATTTCTAAATTTCACCTTTTTTTGGCAACAATTCAACATGGGTTTGTGTATGGTTAGTATTATTTTTTATTTTTTCATTAAATTTAGATACACTATTTTTCCTAAAAAATTAAATGACTATTTTTCATTCCACATTTTTTTAAAAAATATAGGTTTGTTGAGTGTGATATTTATCCCTAATGAATTTAATTGACCCAAAATATTAAAAAACAGACGCATTGTTGTTCCAATAAAGACAATACAAATTTATTACCCAAAATTGGAAAAAACCTTGTAAAATATTTTAAAATACAAATAAGATATGATTTCAATTTAATACCTTGGAAATTGTTTATTAAATGTCAATGATGATTTAAAAAACTTTTTAAACTCCTTTTTCTTTTACCCAACTATATGGGTTATTCGAGATATATTTTCAAAAGATAAAATAAACTCTATATGGTTTTTTAATATTTTTTTTTGGCAGTTTTAGTCTTTAGTTTTCTTTGAGCAATTTTTTTAAACGTGTAAGCCTGTTAATAATCAAAATCATAAATTATTCTTGCACTAATTAAATTTTCAACTATTTTATTTTTAATTAAGACAAATCACGGCCATTCAAAAAAGTTGTTTGTTTAAATATAACTAAAAAATAAAAAAAAAATCATCATACACAAATCCATGTTTAAAAAGAAAATGAAAATGAAGAATTGGTCATTTAATTAATAATTTGAAAAAAAAAGGTGTCACGTCATCTATTTAACGGAAAAGTTAACGAAAATTTAATCAGGTACCTAAAATGATAACGGAAGCTAACCTCAGGTATCTAAAAAAACATATTGAAAAACTCGAGTACCTTAACTGACATTATTGCATACCTCGGGTACCCAAATGTAAAATTTCCAAATTTTAAATGTAGTTGATCACGTTCGACTACATGTGCGTACACCAGTTGCCCATGAATCCATGATCTATCTTTTCATTCCGGTTTAACATAGATGACATATGACAAGAACTATAGAAGTTCTAACTCATTCAGGTTTTGTTTCAATGTAAAGATTTAATTTACAACGGAGTGATGATATACAATGAAAACTTTTAAAAAGAACAATTACTATTGACAATTAAGATTTAATTTTTAAAAAAGTCAAGATTATTAGTATTAGACAAACAAAACCCAACTAGTAGTAACATCAATCTAAGTTACATAGCACAATATCTATAAACAAATAATTTTATGTTTTAATATTAAAATTCGGGGTCTTATTTTGAGCTTTCGAACAGACCTCCAAAATTGACGATACGCCTTTAGTGCTGTTTTAGGTAGCTAGTCAAATTAAACCACATAAAAATTTCTTGAAAGAAAGTGTGAAACTTTTTATGGATTGATTAAAAGATAGTGTAAACACTTAATTAAATAGTTGAAGAAAGTTTATATTCCAATATTTCGTTTGTCATAAGAATGAAATACCGCAAATTAAAGGAACACTTCGTTGATTGCATCATCAAAAGTCCAAAAAGGTTCTACACTTAAGAACACGATTGTAATTCAAAAGCTTTCCGGATTATCAAACCACTTGATTGTCTGAACTTGTCCACTATAGCTTGATTATTGTCCAGAACCCTAATCTTTGAAGAACATGAAAATTACTCCCAAAAGGTAGCATAAAGCATTGAACATAATAATCAACCATTATGCTTGTTTCTCTATTTGGACTATTACTTTTCAGATTCATTATTGTACACCGGTGTCTTAAATAAGCTTAAAGGTGTAGGATTTAAAAGTTCTAAAACCAGTATAACGAACTATAATAATGCATTTGTAATAAATAAAGCCGATGACAAAGGAGGATGTTTGTCTATTCTCGGTCAATACTACATGATTGTTTATCCCGAAATAGTATCAAGCATTATCAATTTATCACCTCCATCATATTAAATCCTCGTCTCCTAAATGATAGCTCAGGAAAGCAAACACATTAGCAATAAAGCAAAGATTTTCTTATAAAGACATTGTAGTAGTTCATCCATGTCATTTAGAGTTCATAGAAGTAGAGAGAAAGCTAGAGTACGTAAACTGGCTGATCCAGTCATGTTTCTTGAAACTTCGCAACCATATTACAGAACTGAATTAAACACAGTTCCTAAAAATCTAGTAGAGACTTTCCAGTTATCTACATACGCTCATCATGCGCATAAGAGAAGAAATAGAGAGGACTAGAGACCTCATCAAAAGATAACCACTCTATACTAACAACTAAGTTGCTAATGTAATAGAGGGAACAAACTAGCCAAAGAGACATATATGCTTGCTCTAGCTTCCTTAAGGTGATTTTTTTTCTTCTTTCCATAAGACTGTAATCCATAGGCAACAGCAAGGTTACTCCACCTCTTAAAGCCAATGGATTTATTGACTTTAGCACCTTATAATATAATGTGCAATTCATTCCACCCCATACCAAGGAAGGCCACTTACAATACATGGGAATTAGTCATAGCTCCAAAGGCTTTCGGCTCCAGCGGAAGCATCATCGTCCTCATTGTAGTCGCGGTTGCTGGAGCCCATCCTAGGAGGGCTAACCATCATGCCCCCAGCCATGTCCACAAGCAAATTAGGCATGTCAAAAAATGCCTCCACATCTACAAACTCCTGTTGATCACCTTTTCCTTCCGTCCCAACCTTTTCAAACCCATATATATTTTCACCCGTAGCAGCAGCGGTCTGCCTGTCTCTAGCTTCCCTCATAGCAGCTGCTGCGGACGCCGCCTTTCGAATGTCAGCGGGTGCAGTGGATGCAGGAACCGGGTACCTTACTACGTCCTCAGGGAAATTCAGCATAGCCTCGTTCCCCCGCAGAGCAAGGGCTGCCACATCATAAGCTGTAGCCGCCTGCTCAGCAGTGGGAAATGTGCCGAGCCAAATTCGAGTAGTTTTCCTAGGCTCTCGGATCTCTGACACCCACTTTCCTCCACGGCTACGGATCCCCCGGTACATCGGGTGCTTCCCGGTCGGGGATCCGTTAGATGACTGAGACGAGGACGAGCCGGCGGGTGACTTGCTATTCTGGCCTAGTTGTAGTGGTGACTTTGGGTTTGTGCCAGGTTTGTCAATAGGTGGGATTGATACAGACAGCGGGGGGAACTGAGACGAAGTGGGTTGAGTTGTTGTTTTATAAAGATTGTCTGACTTATCAGCCATATATATAATACCGAGTAAAATATGTATGTGTCTTAGCTTGATAGACACTTTACCTACAAGACTGCAAAAGTAAACTGAAACTAAGTGGCGCTGGAAACAATTTAAGAGATGATTGATTGAAATGGATTGAGAAGGAAACATGCATATATGACTAAGGAGATGGGAAATGATATCAAGGAATTCTTAGTTGGATTGTGTTGAATGTAAGGAAATTAATCGTATAAATGTGCATTGTAGAAGTGGTGAAAGCGTGGCCAATTCGTGGCAGGAACATGAATACTTATGTTGATGATGAAAACTTCTAGTATTATGCATGTCTAGCTGTTCGAATGAAATCATGAATATAACGACTAGACTCTTTTTTAGGGTTTTTGAGTACGATCTTATATAGGTCATAGGTGAAACCAAGAAAGGAGGAAGAGCTAGCCAGTAGAATGTAGCCATGTAGGGATTCGAAAGCACACGGTATAGGCGCGACATAGCTTCTATTTGGTAGTTGGTGTCTAACCTTAGTTCGTTCTAGTGACCTTTTAAGTCTAATCAGAGACATTGACCTGATGATCAAATTACTGTATTTCCCTTTGCTGAAAGTAATTTTTTTACTTTAATTTTTTGATTTTTGATTGTTGTCTTCGGTGGTGGGTCAATGGGTCTTATAGACTTGGTCCTTAATCAACCGGTTACCCAATTGGCGGCCCTCATTTGGGGTCACTAGGTAGGGAGTAGGGACCGTACCAAGCCTTCTTTCCTATTTTGCTAACCAGGTGCCAAGTTATTGATTCATGTGTAAACTTTCATCATAAATATTTGTGTGTAGCCGTTTGATCATATACGTTGTATGAGACTAGGTAGTATGATCAATCGCCTACACAATAATAAACCATCGGCAACACAATAATGACAGCTATCACCCAGTCTCATCTAGGAAACGGGTTCACATCAATTATTCTAAACTTTCTTTTATGTTATCATATTTTCTTTTTCGGGAAGATGTAGGAAAATTGTTACAATTACAAAGTCGTTATAAACTCGATCTTATTTAGGCCATAGTCTTTTTGATTTATTTTCACCACAAATGAATTCAATTTAGTTGAATTCAATGTTGCTGGTAATTTGTGAGCGTAAAAATTCAGATACTGATATTTTGATGTTCATTGAGAATGTTCATTTGTATTTTTTATAAAAGTTCAAATTGAGTAATAAATAATTGAGCAAAAAATTCACTTCATCACAAATAAGTTAACTTCACCTCACAAATAATATAAGTTCAGTTAAGTTAAGTTAAAATAATAAAAGAATAGTCTTAGTGTACCTTATATATCTTGATCAAATTAATGAATAATGAGTTGTAGTATATTCGATATTTCGATCTATCAGTTTTTGAATGACTAGCTCATGTGCAAAATTGGATTCTATATTGGATATATTTATTATTTCTTTTGGATACTCATATGGATATATATTAACTCGTGAAAGTTACTTTACGTCTCCAATATGTTTTGCCCTTATGCTGGTGCTTTCTACAAAATGCATGATCGCAGCCTCGCAGGTCTATCATAATGAACCCTTTCTGCCCCGATAGTCATTCAAAATAAGGGCTTATTCTCTTGAATAAACTCAACTGATTAAAATAAATTTATTTAAAATAAAAAATGTTGAGATAAACTAAGCTAAATTAATTTCTTATGTTGGATTATTTGGAGTGGGGTTAAATAATAGTGATGATTGGTAATACAACAACAACAACAACCTAGGGTAATTCATCGGCAAAATAGTTGGGAATAATCCCAAGTTCCCCCATTATCCCAAAATAATCCAAGTTAATATATTTCTCGAAATAATCCCAACTTTCCCGATTTTTCACCTGAGCGCGGACTAATGATGGCCAGAAAGTTGTTTTCAGGTGAAGGCTTGCTTATACGGCTAAAGAACATACACTTAATACTGACTTGGCTATAGATTAAGTTAGGTGAGAGAAGGAAAAGAATGAGGAAAAGGTGAGTTGAGAGTCACGTGGGTTTCATGCGCTCTCATTTCACTTAACCAAGAGCTCAAGTCATCATTAGGCGCATGTTCTTTAACCACATAAGCAACCTTTCAACTGAAAAATAGTTTTCTGGCCATCATTATTTTGCCCAGGTGAAAAGTCGGGTAAGTTGGGATTATTCTGAGAAATATTTAACTTGGAATTATTTTGAGATAATGGCCCGAACTTGAGATTATTCCTAACAATTTTCCCTAATTAATTCCCCTTCTATGGGAATTTTGGGGGTTAAGATGTGCGCAACCTTACACGTAGTTAAAATAAACACTTTAAATAAAGAGGTTGTTTCCGATAACGACCCTTTGCATTGCTGCATTGAATTATTGATTTCCCGTAACTTCACCTAAAACAAAAGTACGGGAAATTTTATTAATTATTAGTCATTTTGATTGGTTATACAAATTGTAAATTAAACTCTTGAATAAATTGATGACTAAGTTTAGCTATACTAGAGTGAACTAAAATTGACTAGAATAAAACACAAATATTCACTCTATACCACCAGGGCACCAGCATACCTCAAATGGATAATCCAGCGACTTGACTCTTGGAAGTCTACATGATGAATGAACTCGATCTATTTGTCGCCGAAGAACATTATCTATCTGATATTCTGATCTCCGATCCATTTTTTCTTTTATAAGCATCTACACATACCGTTAGCGATGTAGAGACGTTAAGCATGCATGGAAGCAATTGTGCTAAAACTATGAATGTAACTATGTAAGCCAAAAGAGTGAAAGACGACAGGCCTATCATAGTTCGATCATCATTTGTAATTTATACTCCGTAGTACAGTACAGTATGATTTACGTGGTGCAGCCACGAGTTCCCATTTCTGCTGCCCATATTTTTGTGCCCTAAGCCCCTAATGAGGTAAAATTAATGTAGTCAGCAGATATCTTAATTAAAGAAGGTATTAAAAAGGTTCTCAACAAACCTTTGCTGTAATGGTACCTTTTTGGGCTTTATCCTACAGGCGAGTCAAAATAGAGCTCTTTTCTAAGCTTAGGTGGCTTGTATTTCCATGGATAGCATTAGGCCAACGAGGTTGTATTTTCCTCCCTCTTTCTCAAATTCGAGCGACAACCACGTAGGAGCGTAGAACATAGAATGCACATTAGTAAGACATTAAGTCAAAAACAACAAGGTTCTTTGTATCCTTACCTCTTTGGGCAATCCTGCCAAGTCATTAACGTTAGATCCGGCAAATCCAGGACCTAAAATCTGAATCCGATTAAGTTCAATAAACTCAACCCACTTTTGACCGAACCGATTTAACCCAAATTAAAGGTTAACCGAAACTCGAAATTAACCCGAATTTAGTGATCCAAACACGAACCAAACCGATTGAAAACCGAAACTAAACCAAACCTAAAAGCATATGACCCAAGCAACCTGAACAACGTAACCCAACTGAAATTCACCCAAACTCGATATGATCCGATTACAACAAATCTAATTTCATTTTTTATCTTTTTCCCCTAAATTATTTATTAATATTATTTATTCATGATGATAAATTTATTTGCTATCAAAGGGAGTCAAAGATTAGATAACGTACTGTTCAAAATTATATTCAAAGAAATCACTACCAAAAACATATTTAAAATCTTTGATTATAACAAATTCAATTGTACTACTACGAATAACACACATCTCCTTTATTATTAAAAATGACATTAGTTTAGCTGAAAGCTACAAATGTATAGATACGTTCAAATTCTACCATTGCATAATAAGTGGACATGGAAAAAATCACGGCACACTTAGGAGTGATTCAATAAATAAATCTACACCATGTCAAAACACTTCACTAGCTAGTAGCTTTGCCTGAAAAAACAAATTAAAACACTACTTTGCTTGTGAAAATCCGGGGAAGGATGACTCTGTAAATGAGTGTTAAATTTGGGTTCAAAGAGAGGTGATATAAACTTGTGAGGATCCAACTCAAAAGCAATTGACAATGAGTGGAAGTCAGCCACTCACTTATATACACCTCAAGAACACTACAAATTATCAATGTGGGACACAAGCCAGTAAGCCACCACAATACTCCAACATGCTTATAGGCCTCACCTCACCATTTCCGTCACTCTATCTTCCAGCAGCTCACAGGGACAATTATCATATGTTTTGCGCACCTGTTTTGTTCAAGACATTCCGGTTTGGTGATGACGTTGCTTCTCTTATGTGAGTAGTAATTGCCGGATGCATTACAGCATTAGTGTGGTGCTACCTTGGTGACTTGGTGTCAATCTATGGTATCAATTTTTCGGTTAATCGATATCGGTTAACTGTTATTATGCGGTTGTTGATGTGGTTAACATGTTCCTGTGCAGTGTTAACATCCTCTTTACCTTTGTTGTGGCTCAGGTCTTTCTTCCTATCTTCATCTTATTTGCTTTCTTCGTCGTGGTCATGACAGGGTTTATTTACGTATTTTTTGCCGGAGACAAAGACCATTTAAGAGGTGATTGTGTGGGAGAACCACAACTGTCCACAAGTTTTGGGGCAACTTCATTCCGGATGAAGCAATTCCTCCTGAGATTAAGGGAGATATAGTGAAGAGGGAAACACAAGTTGTGTTACACAACCAAGGCCGATAGATTAGACTCGATATGACTCTCTTTATTGGGCTATGAGTGAAATGAAGTAATCATCTCTATTGGGCCTGAAAATATGGACTGTATCGAACTATTGTAGCTTTCAGATTTATGTTGAGCTCGGTTCAAATTTCAGTCAGGATTCTCTATAAATTTTCTGGAAATACAACTTTGACAATAAATTATCAACTGGATAATACTTTCCAATGCGGCCCGAAACACCTACAGACGGCTACAGTAGGGCAGTCACCAAGTACTACTAATCAAAAGGCTACAAATTTAGAGGTGCCACAGTAATCCCAACTTAATTAGTCAATTTTACAGTTGGTGTGTGATGTCATAATGCCGTCCGTGTAGACACAATTTATAACTCGATGCCGTGCAAGTTGCAAGTAGGTTGATGAAGGAAGCCACATTGCACAGGACTCAATGTGGGAGTAAGTACATAGTGACTAGTTATCATAATTTAGTCTTCTTGTACTGCACTTACTTTGCAGGCAGAGGAATATCTTCTACTTTTTGTACTACAGATTGTAATGGCTTAAAAGAGGGCCAAATTGTGATAAGCACAACATAGCTCTTATACTAAACTGCACTTGATTAGTGAAAGTGGGGGTTAATTTAAGCTAGAAGGCTAGAAGCTAATGCTTTACAGATAGCAGCGGTGAAAATTTTGACTATCTTTGCCTGTAGATAGTGACAGTATGGTTAATTATCTAGTACAAGTACATTGTACTCGGAGGTAAAATACTGCTCCTGTTAGACCAGTTACTTGCATGTGAGGTCTAGACCCAACTGATTAAGCAAGTTCCCCTTATAGTAGGCCTTGTCTGCATCTAAGAAAGCTTGAATTGAGCAACACAGGAGACGAGCTGAGGGAGGTCCCCAAATTACTTCTATTGGCTACTTAAGGTAGATTGCTATGACTTCTTTTACTCAAGCGCAGCAAGAATGTCATGTACGAGTAGTTCATTTTGCCAAAACTTCTTCCACCAAAAACATAGTCAGCTTTTGCTGCCACTTGGCTGTAATTTACATTCTTGTTAGCTCACTGCCCACATCATACTCTGCATCATGTCTACGTACGCCATGTTTTGCAACTAAGGCATCTGTTAAGTAAAGAGGGTCTGACTCTCTGATATACGAGTAGGAGAGAAACCTTCCTCTTGATGCATTGTCCAGTACTGGACTTGATGTTTGAGATTCGATCGGAAGATCGAGCATGCTCACCGAAGAAGAATCTTGGGGGAACATAAAGATTGGTGCGTGATCCAACATCAGTTTAGAGATTCTAACAATATTTAAACATATCCAATAATTATGTGAACAGACCTTTCTTCTGTAAACAAATTCCCTTCGGTCATGTGACACCTACATGATATAATTTTAACAACAATATCCTTACCTTATCCTAGTACTTTCTAGGTGTTTTTAACTGCCTCGCTTCCCGCTATTTAATTTCTGAGCGACATTGAACATGAAGGTGAGAAGACAAAGACAAATGATGGCCTGTCCAAGTCACAACAACAACAACAACAACAATAACAACAACTCAGTCTAATCCCATCTCAGATGAGGTACAGAGGGAGTCTGATGCACCCAGCCTTACCTCGATTTGAAATGTCCCATTCACTACTTCCGAATGTAATGTGCATTCGGACATACGTCTTGTTGTAAATAGTGAAATGCACATATTTCATTGGAAAATTATGGTAGTTTGCAAACTTTTCTTGTACATATATACAATGTAGTCCAACAACCTGTTTGTCATGAGGGAAGGGTAATGCGTGAAAGTAGTGATTCAGAAAATCGAACTTGAAGTGGAAGTGAATTCAGACGGATCATCTAAAAGCAATTAACTACACTTTCACTTGTACTTTCATTGTTCCTTTCTGAATCAAGGTGTGAGACCGCTCGTTGTAGCAATGTAACGTCATCATATAATCTTAATTACGTTACCATCACCCTATAGGTGCAGGGTTGGCTTACTAATGCAAGTTTCTTGCTTGATCACGTATAATTCTTTAAATAAGAGATGATATATGTACAAATCAGAAATGTCACCATGGCTACTGAGCCTACTGGCTAGTAGGTCACTGTTATAATGTGAACCTCTTGTTAGTCGACCAGATTCTAACTTAATTATATTGCTTGAGATTTTGCCTCTTTCTATTACTTCCAACTTCCAAGTGTAAACATCTAGAAAATCTGAAGTAACAATTCTCAACATACACCTCCTTTTATTATTAAGTTTACTCCCTCGCGTAGTCGCTTGACTCTCCCTGATCTGCGTACCATTCCTATTTCCATCCGTCGATAATTGACGATTTTTTCCATGGGTTAATGCTAATTGCTAAACTAGTCCATATCCCGGCGTGTATGATGCTATATGTACCGGAGTGTACCATATGATCTAATGAACTTTTCATTACAAAAGTGAAAATCCAAAAATTCGTATTAAAGGGGATAAGATTGTCTATTGAGGAAGAAGATTGTAGCGATTAGCGAACTGTTCCTACTTATTTATAAATTGGTTGGCATAGTTTAATTAATTTTTTTTATTGGCAGTTTGGTTTACCGAAACTTCACTCCGACTACGTTCAAATCCGATCCGGGTCGCACACCTGGCTGTGATGGGTGAGTCTCCCAATAAAACTCTCCGCATACGTTGAGGCTTGAATTCGAGACCTCGTTAAGCGGGATGGAGCTGTTTACCACTCCAACCAACCCCATATTGGTATAATTTGATTAACTTTGATGCACAGTCCGCAGTAGCGTAGACAACCCATGCCGCTCTAAAAAAACAAAACTTGAAGAATAAAATAAAAAGCGAAAAGGAAGGGTACAACTCGTACAAGACATTTTAAAAAGCCCACCACTCCCTCCCAATCTTCCTCCTCATTTTCTACTGTCTACATTGTCTCCTATCCAAAATTTTACACCCATGTCTTGCTACATGTCTCCTACAAGCACTACTAGTCTTATGAAAACACAAGATTTAGAATCCACAAACACAATAAATGAGCCTTTGCTAGCCAAGAAACCACCTTTAGGTCACCAACTAAAGCAAAATGAAGATCATATCAGCACCCAAAAGACTCATTTCACACTTGTCATTAACGAAGCAAGGTCCATTACCAATATAGCTCTTCCACTTATTTTAACCGGTCTTCTACTATACTCGCGCTCCATGATCTCCATGCTATTCCTCGGCCAAATTGGCGAACTCGCATTAGCCGGTGGCTCTTTAGCAATAGGCTTCGCTAACATATCTGGCTATTCAATCCTCTCCGGCCTCGCAATGGGGATGGAACCCATTTGTGGCCAAGCCTTTGGTGCCAAAAGATACAAACTTCTAGGCTTAGCTTTGCAAAGGACAGTACTCTTGCTACTCTTAGCATCAATCCCTATATCATTCCTATGGCTAAACATCAAAAGAATCTTGCTCTTTTGCCACCAAGACGAAACCATTGCCCAAGAAGCTCAATCCTACATGCTATTCTCTCTGCCGGACCTTATCGCTCAATCACTCCTCCATCCGATACGAATATACCTCCGAGCTCAGTCCATTACACTCCCACTCACATATTGCGCCGCCATTGCCATCCTCCTCCACATACCGATCAACTATTTCCTTGTTACACACCTCAACCTCGGAATAAAAGGCGTCGCATTAAGTGGGGTTCTAACCAATATCAACCTAGTAGTATCATTAATCACATACATTACACTCTCAGGCTGTTCCACGAACACATGGTGCCCAATATCATTGGACTGCCTAAAAGGTTGCAAGTCCCTCGTCAACTTGGCAATACCAAGCTGTATTTCAGTATGCCTTGAATGGTGGTGGTATGAAATCATAATTTTACTATGTGGGTATTTACCAAACCCTCAAATTTCGGTAGCATCTATGGGTATTTTGATCCAAACAACCTCATTAATATACATTTTCCCTTCATCTCTAAGTTTTAGTGTGTCAACTTTAGTGGCTAATCATTTAGGTGCAAACCAGCCCAAAAGGGCCAATATTACTGCCATTATATCCCTATCATGTAGCTTTATAATGGGGTTTTCAGCTTTGTTGTTTTCTCTTATGGTTAGTAAATTATGGGCGAGTTTTTTCACCCAAGATGTGAACATTATAGCGTTGACTTCATTAGTGTTGCCTATAATTGGGCTATGTGAGTTGGGAAACTGCCCACAAACAACGGTGTGCGGGGTTTTGAGGGGAAGTGCAAGGCCCAAACTAGGGGCTAATATTAATTTAATGTGCTTTTATTTGGTGGGGATGCCTGTGGCTCTATGGCTAGGGTTCTATGGTGGTTTCGGGTTTAAGGGTCTATGGCTAGGGCTCTTAGCGGCTCAAGGCTCGTGCGTGGTGACCATGTTGTTTGTCTTGGCTCGGACAGATTGGAAGGTTCAAGCATATAGGGCTCAAGAGTTGACTCAGTTATGTGTAGGTGATGATACAAAATGTACAACTTATGAGGTTACGTACTGTCAGTAGTGATTAGTGAGTAATATATGTGCGACAACAAGAAGCCAAGAACTACTTGTTGGCATGATTTTGTTTGCCCGAGGAAGCCATAGAGTTAATCGTTTGATTATCGAGATTATTGGTAGTTTATTACTCAAAGTAGTGTTGTTAATTTCTATGATGGGTTTTCGAGCGACCTCAATTCCAAGATTATCATAGCAGTATGTCTGTATAAAAGGGTTTGGAACTTGGTTAGTTAATCTTGTAAAGTGAAAATGATTACGAGTCATTCTTATTGAGATAAACTAATTATTTATGACTACTTAAAACTATCGTTTTGACATCCCGACCCGCTGCCCCCTCTTTTTTTTTCTTCGTATATATTGATTGACCATCAACACTTTTTTTTGGTCCCGTTACGTTCTAGTGTTGAAGTGGCCGAATTAGTGATTAGCACTAGAAAGTAGAGATGAGTAGCTAGAGGACATCAGGACAATGTCAACACTAATATAGTAAGAGCGAAAACTGAAATTGAATAACCTTCCCATTATATTCTTTGTAAGACGGGATATATAATTGACGAAATTCAGAATCGTGGATGACAATGATGAAATAACAATTCAAGTGAGGGGTGAACTACTGTATACTTCCGTACTTGCAACTAATTATTTTTGCCTAGTACTCCATTTCAATACTAGATCGTGATCTGTTTTATTGTCATTTCTGTTAACTAACTTATATAATACAAGTATCCAGTAGACCTATACTAGTGGCGTTTGCCAAAGGACACTCCTCCAAGGCTCCAACAACTTGAATGAAAATAAATACTGATTACGGAGTAACTTTCTTCATTATTGTTCGTTTAGCGGGGGGGAAATCGTCCACTATACCACAAGCTAGCAGTCACTGAGGATCTCCTTTATTTCAACAATAATGCTCATTAGGCAAATTCCGATATGATTTCACTTAGCAATTCATAAGATTTTCTATCTACGTACTGTTCTCGAAAAACGATTTTCTATCTATCTATCTACATATATAAAGAATACGCAAAAGTAATAATGTCATATGTTAATACATAGCGGTAGACTGGTAGCTAGCTTAGTATGTGTCTCTTGTCAAGTGCACAATAATTGAATTGGCATGAAAAAGTATACATGCATGCATCGGTTATGAAACACTAGACCAAAACCTGCATGCAATATGATGCGTTGAGCAATGGCAATGGCAGTGCCAGTGTTTTAAGGCTTTATCTCATAGACGGCTGCAATCTCTGTCACTATATCTCAGAAACTACTGGGGTTTGCTGGCCGACAGACATTTGTTATCAAAAATGAAAAGCAGGACAAAAGTAGCCGTGAGCTATAAACTACATACATCAACGATTGAAAATAATTTATGTTATATAACAACCAATGGACCAATTAATCTATTGCCGAATCGATCAGCACCCCTTCCTATATTGAATTCATAAATAAATCCAACAGTATAGAAGTCATCACTCGGTTCTAAAAAAAAAAAAGTCTATCGCTCGTAGTGTTGATTGGTTGTAGAAATTATCTAGACAAAGAGCAATCATGCATATCGTCCTCTAGCTAGAGTTGTGTCACATAACATGCTCTCATATAAAAAGCGAGCGAGAGGCGTTGGGGGTTGGCATGCATAGATAATCTTATGGTTCTTTAAGATCGATTGTTAAATTTATACTCCTTTATCATTAGCCTTCGGACAGTTAGATATTGTAATTACTGTATTATAACGTTATCCTAATAATATAACCATTAACCAATAATCTCTTCTTGGCTAGAACAAAAATGACTTTTGGTCATTGGCGTCAGGACAATAGTTAGAAGACGTCCTAGAGGTAGACGTGTAGTAGTGAACTTAATACATTTGTTATGTGTTCTATAGACTCTTGTGGAAGAGCAAATTTGTGGCTCAGCTTGTAGTGTATGCAAGTGAAGATGTGACTTGATGTCATGGTAAGGGCGGAGCAAGGAACCTATGTTGTTTGCTACACACTATAAAAAAAAAATAAAAAAAATCAAACTAAGAATCGAACCCCACAATTATTATGTAGTTCATTGTATTTATTGAAAAAATGTTAACTTCTTTTTCTTATTTTTCAATTTTTTGCCCGAAGTTATGTGGTGCCAGTGTGCCACTATATCGAATACCATATTAGTGGCTGACCGTATTTCTGGCTTCGCCACTGGTCATGGTCCATTATTTGAGGGGGTAATGGATTATACATACCCAATAAGGACGGATGAACTTCCAATAATTGGGTAAAATATAAGGTGTCTCACTCCCCTATAAGAGAAGGGAGTGAGACTAGTATATAATTGCCAATGTACATAGAAAAGCCAACAAACAGGTCTAAGATTTCCTAATTGCCAAGGCTTTGGGGAAGTAAATGAAAGTAATTCAAAGGACTCTTCAATATGGAAAATCACAATGAGTTTCTAACTCATGGAGCGTATAGAAATAATCATTCTCAAAACTGGCAAACTCTGCATTTGAATATGGTCCTGTTTGGGTAATTAGCAGATAGCAGAAGCAGATAGCAGATTGAGGATTGATGTGAGAGAGAAAATGACAAAATAAGAAAAGAGCAGATTCAATAGCAGATTGATGTGAGACATAAAAAGACGAGATATGTTAAAAAAGAGCAGATAGCAAATTTGCCAAACGCTCCCTATGTAAGGGTGAGCAGTTGAGCACCCTTAGCTTGTCCATGTTTTTGATCGCGTACCCTATACGGCTACACCCTTGACGTGTTTGTGCCTCAACAATAAGTCTTTGGATCGGGTGAAGTTGTGATTAATAATGAAGTATTGACTAATGGTATTTATAAGGTGACTACTTACGAATGAGTTATAATTTTTTAACTGAAATCATTGGTGTAAAGTGTAAACTTACACCTCGTGTAAATAATAATTGGAGGCGCTTTAAAATCCGCCCTCTCAAGAGAAAAAAGCAAGTGGGCTTATGAAACTATATAGTTAATAATTTATGGTAGAATACTCAGGTCTTTTCTTTTTGATTGTTATTAATGAACTGAAAATAATTGAACTTAATTGAACTAAAATACATAAAAATGTAATTTTTATTTAATTATTTTGACCTCAATTATTTGTTGCTCTATTAATAATAAACTCTATGGAACTATATAGTGACTTTTCTAATGATACACAATAATTATACATAATATCAATATCACAATTACGAATAAAAAACCATTAAACTTAGCTACACTAAAATTAAATTTCTATAATTTGGGAAAAAAAAAGAACAGGTTCTAAATCCTACTTAGTGCACTGTTTGTCGATGTTTGTTGAAACTTGAAAGTTTGGGCTTTGGAACTCCTTTCAGGCCTTGCCTCAAAAGTTTTGGCTTGGTCAAACATGTGAGGATATGGGCAAGAATGTTACAATCGCTTCTAGTTGTGCAGTCCAGCGGTCTCTTACATGAGACCCATTTACCAAGAGTCCAAGATAACTAACGGACGGGTTCGAGAACTTAACTTTGTTAACCCTATAACACTTTTTGGATTATGCCGTTTATGCGAGTGAGTGGGTTCAACTCTTATTTGGTAACCTGTTGCACTTGTATTGATAGCCAATTTGCATTAGGTCGGGTCCAAACGGGGTCAAGTGCTCATAGGAAAATTCAAACCTGAGATGTTAGGGCAATAGGTCATATGGACATTACCGAGGAGTATTTAAATGGTGAGAGAGTCAAACCACTCTAGCTGTCCACTTCTTGATATTCTAACTTCTCAACGTAGTGGGTCTATTTCTCAATGCAATGGAATAATTATCCAAAATTCCTTTATTGCCCTTTTCATTTAACCCTTCCTCATTCTCCTCTTCCTCTCTCTCTCCCATCGCTACTCCGTAGAACACGATATCCCCTCCTCCTATATGCTGGGTTTTTTTTAGCAACCAGTTACCGGCTAAACATAACTATTTTATTTTAAAAAATTGAATCACATCAGATGTTGCAAAATTGTAGTACCAACCTTGCACTGGGCAGGCTGCACTTTAGCAAATCGTTGCCGGGAACATAATTTTCTTTTTCAAAAATTTGAAACACATCGAAGAGACACACACCTTTATTGGCCGATATAAAAAATTGTAGCCTTACCATCACCTATATAATCAATCAAGTGCAAGTGTGCTGCACTATACGGCATGTATACATCATGTAAACACGAGAGTAAAATTGAATGGCAAGGCGACAAGGATACAATATATTACCCTACAATATTACTTCATTGAAATCCCTTAAAAGGTTGTCTTCTTCTTTTTTTTCTACAAGGGTAGCAAATGGAAATATTTCAACATTTTCCACTACATTGAGAAATAGTCCCACTACGTTGAGCAACTCCCTAACTTAATTAAGTAACCTTAAATTTTGGAAAAAATTGTCTCGTTGAACTAAGCCTTCCCTTATCACCTGACAAAGAAAAAAGAAAATATATCTATTACGAGTAATACATTGTGAAAAATGTATTCTTGTAAGATGACCACGTCTCCACTCTCCAGTGTCCATAATGTACCCCAACCATATTTGCCACTAGGTCATTGCATCGACATGCTAAACCCACTAATTCTTGTCATTCCTTAGGAGGAACTTTAGTAATTCAACTATCTCATTAGACTGTGCTACATTGCTCATAATGGTGGGTATCTTGTGCAAAAATTAATGGGTGTATGGAGCCAACCTTTGAGGGTATATGGTGGGAAAACGTAATAAAAAAGAAAATACAGCTTCCATGATTATTTGTGGGTTTTAACCGGTAGTGCCATGTTTTTGTTGTACTAGGATGAATAATGTTTCCTCCTTGAGCGCGCTCTGGACAATGGAAACACTTCACATATTGGTCCCATATATACCACGAGACTTGTTCCTTATATCAACCTAAGACTTGTAAATGTGGGGTTTTAATTGACATATATGTGTCAACATAAGGAAGTGATGAAGTATCTTATGATCGAGTCCACTTAACATGCATACCTTAGCTGTAGAATAACAAGAGAAGGCATGGAGTGATCTTGAATCTCACGAGTCACGACCACACAACTTTGTTATGATTAAAGAATAGAATCTACTACTTCCACCTATCTTGCGCTTTTTTGATCATCCTTACCCACAACTCACAAACTATGAAGGATGCCATGTGAGGATTTATTGTCCTAATTATTGAGACCAACACTCCAACATGACACTCTTCGAACAATTTTTTATGATTTGTCCAATAGAAATCGTTTGGTCAAGTAGATTCACTGTTTTGTACGAGTACCGGCCTTTGCTACTCTAGCTAATATAAGGTTGCTACAAAGTCCATAGTACCACATGAGTAAAGACATACAAAAAAAGAGTAATTAGGGTGCAACGTTAACAACTAAGTAATGCCTAATGCTATCCTGAAAAAGAAGAAGAGAATACCTTGACTAAGTGGGATAATTATTTTGCTGTTTCAGTATATCTAGGACAATTAGGTCCAGTGCCTATGAAGTTGAAAGAGTTATCTCCATCTTTCAACTTTAGGTGATTATGGACTATAGCAAAATGGCTATTAAAACCTTCCAATACTTCTTATTTTTGGTGAAGTTGTTGGAAGTCTATACTTCAGTGCAGCAATTGGTCAATCTCGGAAACAACCTCTCTGTTTTCTTAAATAGGGGTAAGGTTGCG
>ONZK01001712.1:14374-27349 GCA_900322385.1 Pharnaceum exiguum | reverse complement strand
CTCGATTGTTGTTGTTGTTGTAGTATATCTAGGACAATTCACCATCCTTGGGCAAAGCGACCAGGTTTAGTTGATCCGATAACCTTGCCATTACTAGACACTTTACAGTTTACACAATACCGAGGCTTTGGTGTACCATCTTGTGTGCTTTCTGAATTTGGGTCATTCATGATTTGTTAATTCATTTTTAAAAAATTGCGGTAACCAATCATATGCGAACATGATTGAGATTAAACGGTACACAAAATCACTTTCACCATTGTGGGAGGGTTACACAGCATCAGTAGAGCCCAGTATCAATGATGTATTTATCGTCTTCCTTCATAATCAATTCACAATGATGTATAGCCTTAGAAGGACTTCTTCTACCGTTAATTCGTTTTTCATTTTCTTCCTTAAAAAGTTTGGCATGGTAGGGTCTTGGGCTAGGGGCCAATCGAGCCATAAGTCATGTGAGCATTTTCATAGGACTTTTATGAATAAGGTCTCGTTTGGTTAGGTTAGATGTAGGAATTAAATTCCTATGGGAAGTGATGTATTCCATCAATTAGAACTTCCTACGAATTAGTTGGTGGTGTTTGGTTGACAAGGGAAGTAGAAATGGATGGAAAGTAGCATAGGGTGTGAGTTAATTAGGGTACCCTAGGTGAGCTACTTCCCATGTGAGGTGGGAAGTACAAGTTCCCGGGAAGCAAATTCCCGTGTCAATTGTTCAACCAAACAACACCACCATAATGCATTTCCCGGGAACTTCAACTTCCCATGCTAACCAAACGAGCTCTAAGTTAGTTTCACAGAGCTTTCTTTCCTCACCGAAAATCATATCCACATGAAATTTTATCTTCAATCATGATTGAAACCAATTCCTAATCGATTTTGTCCAGGACTCAAGCCCTTATGAAACTATATTTCATCCTTAAGACTACTATATCTAATCCTCAAATATAATACGGTCTAATCATACTATTGCTTTTCTCTTAAAACCACTAAAGTGATGAAGTTTATGTAGAATAGACTTGCTCGAGTGGTACATTCCAAACCTTTAACCCTCTCATCGGCTTTAATGTCTCACTTTACACAAAAAAACAAAGAAGTGATAGACCTTATGTTCTATTAATAAATTCAAGGAAATAATATGCACATGCCGAATCAACAATCTAGTCTAACATGCCATCCAGCCAAAATAGGTTGGAGGTTCGATACACAATGAGCTATTTCTATTTCCAACTCTACAAACATCCACAAAGGAAGTAAAATCAAATCTACGATCGAGAAATGATTAAAGAGCGAGAAAACCAAGGCTTGATCTTGGAGTTTCCTTACCTTTTAGCTTGACAATGATCTAACATTTTCACTCTTCGCCATCAAACTTTTGCAACCAATATCATAATTTCGATTTTCCTTCTTGAATTTTGACCAGGAGTGTAATGGACTCCCATTGCCGCTATATCGTCTTCGGAAATCCCTTACACAAATGAAGTGCCACATTTTTTTTAAGGGGGTAGTTGTGGCCTTGTGGGCACATTTAGGCCTTGTTTGGGACTTAGCAGTTAGCGGTTAGCAGTTAGTATTTAGCAGGTAGTAGTTAGCAGTTAATGGTTAGCAGTTAGTAGTTAGTAGTTAGCATGTGTTTGATATATACACCATATTAGCAGTTAGTAGTTGTAAAGTGTAAATGACATTTTTGTACATAAAGATATTTGTCATTTACTTACCCTTTACTTAGTTCAATGGCATTTGGGGTAAATATTAACAACTTTTATGACTAATTTGCTACTATCACCAACTGCTGTTAGAAATGCTGTCTCCCTCAGCATTTTCATGCTCAGTAGTTTGGGCAAAACTGCTATGTGTTCACCAAACATATTGGATAGTAACTATGACCGGTCAAACTACTATCTCTACTACAAACTACTATCTTCAACTACTAACTACTGATCTCCAAACAACCCCTTAAAGTGATGAACCACTACACCAATCCAACTTGGTTAAAGGATTTATTAATATTATGTTAAGCTACTCTTCTTGGAGCGACGAGGGATTAATATCCGATCCTAATCATTGTGTGGATACAATTAGTCCAACTTTAACAAAGTTTATTATACCACTACTTGCTCTTGCAACCTTACGAGAAACATTTGATCTTCATGTTTGATAGTGTTCCTTTGTCTTCATTGTTAACACGTATTTTTAGCCATTTAGAACACAATACCTACCTTCTTCAATTATTAATCACTGTTGTTATCTTATTATGAAGTGACATTATTCCAATATATGCAGCATAGTGTAATCACCAAATTAATGCAGAGTTGTAGCCTGTACGTGGGCATAGGGAAAATATATGAGAATTAATAAAGTTCTGAACTGCTCACGTAGTAAGCAAACCTAAATTTATAATAGATAAAAAAAATTGGTGTAAAGGGCAATGAGGCCTACAAGAATTGAATGCCAGATTTTAAGGGTTTAAGGTGTACTCTCTACCACTTGAGCGACGCTCTACCCTAACCGATGAGGATATATATTCTTTTGATTCAAAACCAAAATCAAGAGCATTCCCACGATAAGAAAACCTATAACAGATATTTCAGGTGTATTTTATTCGTATGTTTGAAACTAAATTAAATTGAGAATAAAAAACTAAAAATTGAAAACACTAAATTAAATTGAAGGTAAATAAAAGCTATATCGGATTAATTGAAAAAATTGAATTGTAAATATAATTAATAAACCTAACTAGAGAACTTGAATTTAAATAAATAAATTATAGCACTAAAGTTCAAAAAAGCCTTAAAAACACAAGAGTTCATTCACTAGCCATTTGATATATCCCTTCAAAAAACAAAACCATTTGATATATACACGGGTTTTAAAGACCCGGCCCCTAAAGAGCAGTCTGCCAACCTCTGTAAGCAACGTTCTAGAGATGTTTGATGCTCCATGCCTATTCGTTAGTAACTACTCTTAAAAAAAAATCAATATTTCTCCCATTTGGAAGTCAAACTTATATGTCCCTCCGAGAAGCTCCTCTGTTTTCTTTGTTGTTGTACCATGAGCATCGGCCTTTGACATTGTTGTGACACTACTAACCCAACATGCCTGGTAGTCTTTACATTCTGAGCTTTCAATCGATCCAGGTTATCGATATACTTCTGAATCCTGACAACCTTCAAAAGAGAACAAAGTACATAAGTAATAAACAACGGATTGTATCAATTATTATTATCATTTTCATGGAAAGATTGTATTAATGATTTGAATTTTTATTAAACCTTCTAGTCAATATAGGAAAATGACAGTGCACGAGTACAAACATATGAATACCGTCCAGAAAAAAGAAATGTAGTAGTAAAATGTGTACAGTGACACATTATAATGACGTTAATATGGTAGTATGGTACCTGCGTTTTTCTTTTCAACTTTGCATCTCCATCTGCTACAATCCCATCTAGCTTTATCATTTGGGACATCAATAACTCAACCAAATTCAATAAATCCTTCTCAGCCACTCTTCCACCTTTGCAAATCACTGATTCAATTGATGTCACCTAGAAAGAAAAACAGAAAAATTGAGTTACTATGAACCTTTTTACTTTTCGGAAGAAAATTGAGTTACTACTGTGAAATCTTCACTTATAAACGTATCGAAATATATATTTTCATCACAACATAATTGAAAGCATTTTTTACCTGAGCAACAAGCTTATCAACTTCCATGGTGACCTGTGCCACTGCTTTCATACCCTTCTCCACGTTAGCATTTCTTCGCAATTCTAATAGCCTCTTTTCTTTGCTAAGTATATCTTCAACAAGAACAATTTTAGAGCCATCTTTAACTCCACAAACATCAAGAAATGCCTTCGAATCTCTTTCTTTATCTTTGTATATCAACTTCTGATCTTGAATGTGTAACCCTGTACCGCCTGCCAACAATTTCTTCAAGTCCCCTGGCAAAAAGAAAATTCGACCTATATCTAGTTAGTGTGCATGAAAAATGAATATGTTCCAATATGTTGGTGTATATTATATGCTTCTGATACTTACCAAAACTAGCATGAGAGCTAATATGGATTTCGTGGTAAGATGAGCCAAATTTCACATTAACTTTGATCATAGGAATTGGCTTTGGGGAATGTAAATGGGAATCTAAATTCCTCTTTTGGACCAACATCCCACCAGGCCTCCTTTCCCATACAAGCCCTTCTTCCATTTTGCCACCGTTGTTGTTGGTATTTGTTTTCTTCATAATATCACTATTCACTAACCTAAAGAAATTCTTTCCTAGGAAGGATGATCCAAGACTGAGCTAGCTACAGTTGAGGATGTATAGACAGTTGAAGAAGCTAAATTTGTTGTAGAGCAATAGCTGAATTGTTGGGGAATGGTACAAGTGTTGGTGTTAACTTCTCCTGGGTGAGTAAAGAGATGTGTAGGAGCAAATAGACATGGCAGGTATGACCAAGGCACAATTATGCTGAGTTTATATAATAGGAGCTTATATATTATAAGGGGATGGCATATCACATGATTGGCCAACAGATAAATAAGATCTAACATTTTTTTCCTTTTCTTTTTCGTGGGGTTGACTGGTGTTAGAGGATGTTTGCTCGATTGAATTCTTGGTCTTTAGAGATGTGCGTTTGTTTTTTAATTTATGTCTTGATAATCAATGTGTGTTCGTTGGTGCAAATTAAAAGCAATATAAATGACAGAACCAATGGCCCATCAGCAGAATATATTCAATATTTCGATCAATTGCTTTGTGTCATAGTGCTAGTGTTTTCTTTAGGATCAATTTGAGTTTATTCTTTGTCCCACTATGTTAGATTTTTTAAAGCTACACAATGTCGTCCACATAATATTAATTTTGCATTTCTTTTGTTTGTCAAAAAATCTTCAAATTTCTATTGAAATTATAACCGTTTAGATGAGAAAAAGTCGATCGATCTCTATGCATATAGTTTTTGTTTTGGTTGAAAGGAACTTAGTTAATTTAACTTGGTAATAACGAGTTTGTTCTCAAAAAAAAACTTGGTAATAACGAGTTTGGAATGGTTTAAGATCATCCATTACAATTTCGGAAAGCAATGAAAGGATTACATATATGGAGTAGTTTATTATGCCTTGGATGGCATGCAGTATTGCAGAAACTAACGTTCTAGTACGGAGTACAATATTACAATACTATCAGTACCATTATTGTAAAGGGGGTTGTTCCCCCTTTTAAACCCAGAAAAAAGAGAGGGCAAGGGGGGTTGTTGGTAAAGCATTTCAGCATTTGACAAATGATAAATTGATAATACACTGAACTAATGGAGTTGGGATAGTTCTTTGTTGTGATGGGAGCAATTTAAGTGTAGGGCGTGTGGGATTGTGTATGCTTTAATTTATACATGGTCACACTATTTAAATTGAACTGCATTACAAAAGAAACTTTCAACATTCATCAATTAAACTCAACCACAAAAAACAAAAAAGGACATTCAAACAGGAATTTTCGAAACATTGAGTCCATTATATCCAGAAATCTCTACGAAAATATGAGTTCATGATCTTTCTTTTCATGGAAAGGGAAACTAAAACAATTACTAGTAGTGCACGGGACAAATGATATAGGGAGATGTTCGAAAAACATCACGCTTCATTTTAGGGGGCGTGTTGAGTGTTGACCAAACATGATAATAGACCACTGCTACAAGCAAACATGAAACATGACAACAATCTTTTTGAATATTGAATGAATTTCTTTTCTCTTTGTAGATGGCCATCCAATTGTTCAAGTGATGGCTGATTTTGTGGCATCAAGAGTTTTCATTCCCCTTTTCCTCAACCACCAAGAAACAATGAAAATTAAACAATAGAAAAAATTGAGTACTCATATTTGAGTTGACTTAAAGGTTTACGACGATTGAACATTTATCAAGTACAAAATAGTGGTTTCATACACTTGCAAGTTGCAACTAGTAATCAACCGATCATGTTAACATGTTCCTATTTATTTAATAGTCCATAATTGCTCCCCCACGGGAGATTATTTTTCCATAAGGAGGTATAGCCTGTAGGAATATAATGAGTAACTACAAACGATCCAGTATTATCCGGTATGGTAACCTATTGGTGTAGGCAATACATCAATGCCAGGCCAGGCTGCCAGCATTGCCCAGCAAGAATATGCTAGTTTGACAATTTGATAAATACATAATGGTGAGGCCACCTATTCGGATAAACTGCCACAAGCTTCACATTCATATAATTCTTTCCCTTTTTGTTTTAAATTAAATATATATTCCATTTTCACACCAAGAAATATATATTCCAATTATTGGCTATACCGTTATATCTTGGAGCTTCTCGTGCTCCATTTACCGAGCGAGAAAGTAGCAAATAACTATGTTACCTTAAAAGTTTGTCAAAATGTGCAATTAAAAGTTTTAATTTGTATTAGTAGCAAATTAGCAAGTCACTAATGACATTTAAAAATATGATTAATGGTATATAAATGTTAAAATGTTTTGCAAAAAACATCCCAAGAATTGGAGGTAGCAAATAGACTCCACAAGTTTATATAGATGTGCAATCAACCTCCATATCAATTTTTCAATAAAATTACACAAAATCAACCTATGAAGGGAGATTGTTTTTTCTCATTTCTTTTTACATATACGGGAGGAAGAAAGCGTGGAACCGGCCATCCTATAATATTTTGCAGATCATTTTGATATGAAAGGCTAACCACAAAGTACAGCTGCGTTACATACTTGCATATTCTAAGCAAACAATCAAGCATACCGCATACGCATTATCATATAGATTCGGGACAAATCAAAATTATGAGAACGATTTGGTAGAACTTAAGAACTACTTTGAATGAAGTTTTCAAACACGAGTTTTCTGCCTGATTAACTCCCATCACTTCCATTTTATTTTATAATATCATTGCGAACGTACTTCATCCCTTTCCCCACAAAGGAACAACAACCTTTAAAAAAGAGCAAGTACAACAACAATCTCATGGCGAACCTAGGAGGAAGATTGCAATGAAAAACTAAAACAATTAAATCAAGTCGCTAGATATGCAATTCGTAGCTTGCAAATTGCAATGCCTTTCAACTAGTGACTTCTCGACCATTTTGTATATATAAATGTTAAGATATTTGATCCATTACTCTTATTTGATTAATGTAAAAATGCCCATGGCTGAGAGTCTGAGAGCTGTCACTACCATTGATCGCTTCCGCTATGCCTTCTAACTTTTGAAGTGCTGCTCTTGACGTGTGATGTTTCTGTATTATCCCTGATGTAACAGCGAATGAGCATACCATTTGAAGAAGCAACCAATCGTAACTCACTGGAAACGTGATGCTGAGAAGCCATTTTTAAATGCAAACAAACGAGAAGTCACATGGGACACAATATTATGCAACGAACATGACACAGCCAAATGCCTGCCTGATCTGTAGCCTGTATAGTTGTAATCTTGCAGCCACTATCAGGGCCCTCAGAGCCAACTTCTTAGCTAGCCATATAGTTACGTATGGACATTGACAATTATGGATTATGGAACAGTCACATATATCATACTAAGTGTATTATTGATTAATTATAAGGATCCTTATGTAGCGACAAAGTTTAGTGATGTACGTGAAACTAACTTCAAATCATAAATGAAATGTTGCTCACACATGTTGACAGTACAAGTGTCGTATATATCAGACATGGTATCGGAGTGTCTAACACAACAATTTTTTAGAAAAAATCTTGAAATTAAAGTGTCTGAGTGTCGTATTGTATTTAACGAGAGAGTTGTGTCTGTCAATAACTAAAACTAATTTTTAGATAAAATAGATATATATCTAGGCTTTACATAACTAAATCTCATGGGCTCCAAAGTAAATGACTTGTAAAAATTTCCAGCGGCCCTGAGCCCTCGGAAGACATGAACTTGGGACTTATAGAACACCTAAAATTAATACTAGTACTTATTCTCCCGATATTCCATTTCAGTCTTTCGATTTCCTTTTTTTGACTAAATGAATCCATTTGCCCTTTTTATCGTCATATTCTCTTTCCTTACTTATGTTTGCCAATTGTCATTCTTCTTCCTCGTCAATCCCTGCCAATTATGTCCCGATCTTCATAATTTTTTTTATCACCATTCATGTCACACTCATGCACAAACATAATTATCTCTCTTTCTTTTTCTCTCCCTATCCCATGGTGGCACCGACGTAGAAATTGGAAGGGAAATCAGCTTTTACCGCAACCTGCGACTACGATAATCAAACGAATCAACCCATCACCTTTTTGCCCCAATAACTGTCAAACCTTGTCATTACGATCACTGCTTAATATGAGTGAAAAATTGTTTCATCCTTGCCCATTTGATTAATTGGAACCCATTTGCTTTTACTGTAACTTGTATTGACTTTCTGAAAAGAAAAAAGTTAACCGTATAAATGATTGTATTCTCGAAAACAAAAAAATCATAATTTAGAGATTATTATCTTGTAATCCTATTTCTAATACTTTTCTAAAAAAAATACAACCACAACAATATCAACCGCGCGTATTCCTCATTCAATGAGGGTATTTGGGGGTCGGAAGGTACGCAACCTTACCCCTTTTATGAAAGCAGAAAGGTTGTTTCTAAAATTGACCCTAAATAAATTGAAGTATTAAATTACAACAACTTCACTTAAAACAATTGAACGTTTTTTAGTCATTTTGGATATTGTCCATACACTTAACTCCCATAAAACTTGGACTTAACTATTGCGATTACGATACTGGGCTAATGAACTTCATAGCTTGAACTTTAAAAGCCCCAAGCAAACAACAACTAAAAGCCCATTTTAATCCCCCCTGGCCCTTTCAATCTATTTTCATAAAAAGAAAAATTCATTTCCCAAAACCCTCCCCGACAACCTCTCTTTTGCCAAACCCCTCTACAGATCTTGTTTCACTGTGAATTTTATTCACACAATGAAGCAGCAGCAGCAGGGAAATACACCATCTTCAAGCAAAATCAAATTCGAATACTCGTCAGAAGAAGAGGACGAGGAAATCGACAGTGAAGTGAGTGAGTACAACAACAACTCTTCATCATCATCTGACGATGACGAGGTGGAAGCGGAGTTGGAGAATGAGTTAGCGAATATTCCGTTGGGTGAACTTCAAAGGGCCAAAGCTGATGGGTCTATCTCCGTTTTTAACAAGCAGAAGGCCCAAGTCAAGCCCAAACGTGCTAATAAAAATAGGTAGGTCATTTTAATTGTTGGGTGTTCTTTCTTTTCGTTTTAATGTTATGGAATAAAAAAAAGGATGGGTTTTGTTTGTGAAGGCCTATGGAGGTGAGTAGCAAGAAGCCTGTTGGTGTTTTTAGAGAAGTTATTCAAGCTCCTAAGAAGGTTAGTCAGTGTTGTTAATAATTACTCTTTTATTGTTGCAATTGTAATGATTTGCTCAAATGAAGTAGAATGATTATTTGGTTGTATTTATATGTATTGTATTGTAGTGTGCATTTTGTTAGTTGTTACTTTGGTGTACCTAATGACAAGGCCCCTGAAGTCTATTGTGGGATTAAACTGAATTGAGGATATTAATGTGATGCCACAATAAGGGCCTGTTTTGAGGTGGAGCACCTAGCCGAGATGGAAAGGTGCTCCCTCGAATTCCCGGGTAGCCCGGGTTCGAGACTCACCAGTCACAAAAATGTGGCACTCCTTACCATTTTAAAAAAATAAAATAAGGGCCTGTTTTAATTTTATAAGGATATCGATATGTTCAATCACACAGCGTCTCTTTGACGCATGTCTAGTTTAGTCCAAATCGGTTCATAGGCTAATTGGCCATACCTTAGGGGGCGTTTAGTCCAAAGCGTCAGTGTATTGTTTGCTTGACAATTGCAGTGGGTAATGATAATGATTACCGTTACATTTGCGTAGCATTTGGTTTAGCACTTTAGCCATTGTAACGTAATCGTCTAATCTCCTTTTTATATTTTTCTCAGACGTAATTAAATTAGAATTAGGTGGTAAAATCTACTTTTTCCGGAAAACACCGACCTCGATTAGGGATGTTCTCGGCGTGTAGCAACAAGTGGTATAACGAAATGGGTCTCACAAGTGGGAGGTGGTTATGAACTTATGATGGTGGAGAGAGGCTTGATTGAGGGCAAAGGGTGATGGCTAACGTGCCCAATTGCCCATAAATGGGTTGGCGATGAAAGTTATGGCTAGAGGGTTAAGGTGGCTCGGGAGTTGGGGCCGGTTGGCTGCGATGGCAAGATTAGAGTTGCAGTTGGTGGATGGAGGATGGAAAGAGAAAAGGGGGAAATAGAGATGTTACGGGGGATAAGGCCATATGGCTATGGTAATAGGGGCATCGGATCTGAAGTAGTGGTAACAGTTACAAAATTTTATCAACCAAACAGCGAGAAACAGTTACGTGGCTTGTTACCGTTACATTTGAGCGCTTTTAGCTAAAACAAACACCCCCTTAGTGTTTTTCTTGTTTTTGAGAGATTTTTGTTTGTGGCTATTTAAAGGTCATTACGATCATTGATGATCTTGACGAGTATGTGCTTTATTAGTCGGATAAGTTCATATTCTACCATTGTGCTTATTCGTTGCTGAGATGATTAATTTGGGTTGCTTGCTTTCACGGTTTCACCCAGAAAGCTCAAGATTTCGACACTCGCTCTATGAAGATACTGTTACTGTTTCTAAAGTTCTAACTATAAAACTTCACAAGTATTAATCGTTAAGTAAGGAGCTTGTGGACTGCTAGGTCCTTTTTAGATGTATTTAAGCTGTGTTCTGTCCTCTCCCGCTCCCAGGCAACTGCTTGATTCGCTTTCTTTTTGACTGAAACAGGTGGTTCGTGATCCACGTTTTGAAACGCTATGTGGGACGCTTGACGTAGATCGGTAAGGTTTCTATTCAGAGTTGGATGGATGCTTGAGTTTTGTTCAGTTCCATGCTGTGGAGTCATCTTAGAAAATTTGGGGTCTCTGTTTCGTTTGGCTTTTGTCTACGAGAAATATCTTGCTTTTATGTTTTATACAGAGGTTGTTGCTGCTTTGTATTAGTATGAAGGAGATGTCTTGAGATAATGAGATGCGGTATCTGGTTTGTGGTAAATACCTGAAAAGTTTTCATTTATCTGACTGTGATACGCTGTGCTACTTTCTGAATTTTCTTTCTCAAAGCTAGCGATTTGCTTGCTTTGTACTTCTGTAATGACATTAGAATAACCATGAGATGTTTATTCAATGTAGGTTTAAGAAGAAATACGACTTCTTATATCAAGAGAACCTCCCTGCTGAAAAAGAAGTACGAAATATTGGGTTTTTGTATTCCAAAGATTTTGTTCTGCTGCTGCTTCTTTTTAAGCCATTTTATTCTCTGTTCTCACAGGAACTCAAAAAGTTATTGAGGTCATCTAAAAACCCAGACGATATAGAAGAAATGAAGAAACGTATCGCCTTCATTGTATGTTTCTCTTCCTCGGACAAAGTGGTTATTTACTTTGTCGATGCTGAGAATGAGCATTTCATGAAATTTTGCTCGAGTGTGATATCTTTCGCTCATCTTGATTTATAATTGAAGGCTTTTGTTATCTTCCTTTCAGGATAAGCTACTGAAGTCTGATTCAGCTAAGCGAAAAGAGGTGCAGATTCTCTCTGAACACAAAAAGAAAGAAAGGGAAGCAGCAAGGCAAGGGAAACGCCCATTTTACCTCAAGAAATGTAAGTGTCTTTTTATCTCTTTGTTATAGATAATTAGAAATGGTGATGCATGTACTTGGACTCTCATCCTTTTAAACAAGACCCACACAGCTTCTGATGACTCAGTGCTAATCCTGTTTCCTTTCTTTTTGTCCTTGCTATAGATAGTTTTGTTTCTTTGTTCATGTGCATCTTTTGTAAGTTTGTCTGTCGAGGTGGGTTCTTTATCCCTTTTGGTATACTGAGAACATGGTTTGATGATAGGAGTCTCTACTAAGGTTTCTATACAAGGGATCGGGGTGGGGGAATTATGGGTCCGGAAGAGAGATCAGACTAGGTTGTATCATGTGGATCAGTTAACTTTGTGAGGCTTTTATGCTGACCTCAAACTATATGGACTTAAACAACTTCTTGCTTAATGAAATATACGTTATATCTGTTAAGTTGCTTTCTATCTGGTGAGAGCAGTTTGAAATGGTATAAATCCAATGAAAGGTCTTTTTGCTGCAAGTTAGAATGAAAATTTGTTTCCATATAGTTTTTGGAGAACTTCTAAGATCTGACCTCATCAGTTGAGTTCGTTTGTTTGATCTTTTTCATATTCTGGACCATTGTGATATGATATTTGGTGGGAGAGATTGTGGGATTGAAATTTTAACCTTTTGCTTATTTGGGTTCCTTGCAGCTGAAATTAAGAAACAAAGGCTCGTTGAGAAGTTTCATGGGTTGAAGGTATGTGCTTTCCTAGTCATTTTATGCTTGCTCTTTTACCGACCTCTGTTAATGATCAACAAGCTGAATGCACGACTTCTGATCTGGTAAATCACTTTGACAATAGGCTGCTGGCAAACTGGATACCTACATGGAGAAGAGGAGGAAAAGAAATGCCGCGAAAGACCACAGATACCTGCCTTACAGGCGGCCTGACAATGTAGAGTAACCGGCGTGAACCTGTTTTTGCACGAGTGATTTGTTTTCTTTGACAATAGCTTTGTATACCATTTCTGGAATCAGCAGATTATGATCATTATTGTAACTTTAACCCTGAAATGTATATTGTACTGAAAAATAGATAGTCATCATTTTTGTTCTTTTTTTTTTCTTTTTTAATACTCCCTCCGTCTCTAATTAAGTGTCTAGTTTGACTTTTTTGGGTCTACTTTGACCGTTAATAACTTAAAAGTTACATTGAATTATGATGCAAAAATTATATGATAATGTTATTCATCAAGTTAGCTTTCAAATGATAT
>ONZK01001712.1:0-12368 GCA_900322385.1 Pharnaceum exiguum | reverse complement strand
TTCGCTTTCCCTCCTCCAGAATCGGAACTCACCTCGTTATCACCGCCCGCTTCTGTCATCTCTGTTTTCACTATAAGGCCCGTTAAGTAAGGAAAACTTTACAAGGTAACCTTTTCTTTTGATTCTTTTTCCATTTTCCCCATATTCCATTACCGATATTTCTGTTTATCGACTAGGCGTGGCCTGAGGGAGAATTTGGATGACTCATCGGGTCAAAAAGTGCGATAGTAGCATTCTCCTATATCTGTTTAGAAACAAAGATTTTCAAATATTTATTTAGAGAGATATATATGAACAATATTTTTACAATGCTTGAAATTACAAAATGCGATTATGTGATTAGTCATTTTATTAATCATCGTTGTTGTACCGGAATTAGCAAGAGAAGATTACCAAAAAAAACTAAGAAGATACGACTAGTATGTTACTCCAAACTATTAAGGGTACCCCCCGTCCCTGGAAATAAGTTTTTTACTTTTAAATTTAGTTTAAAAACAATGAAGTCTCATTTTATTTCTACTTATTATATTGAGTATTAATTGAATACTTGAATTAACTCACTTGAGTTTAATTAGTCAATACATATTTTTGACTAAAATTCAATTCAATTAGGGGTACCCACTTAGATAACATTTAGTCCTAAATAACGTCCTCAAAACTGTCCATTAAATCATGATATGCCAAATTGTATGCTACAGAATCACTTAGGATTTTTTTCACTATATCTAATGGATGACTTCATTTGATGCTTGTCAAATTGTATGCTACAGTATCCAATTCAATTTGGAGTAGTTTATCACATCCTTCATCAAGTTTATTGGTCTTTATATTTTATCAGGTGAGATTGTATGGATACAAGTATACAACCCACGAAATAATCATAAAAAATTATGTAAACCCGATTTATAAATAAGATTACGTATTAATGACCCATCGGGTCGTCGTTAATGACACTTCAAGGAAACATTAAAGGCCCCTTCACTCAGTCCATATATAAAACGAGTTCATATAAATTTTTCTCCTAATTTTTTTTAATTAAATTGGAATAAAAAAACTTTTACAAATACTGCTAGGAGTACACAACATACGACAATTTCTCACACTTTTTTTTGATATTATTTCACACTTTTACCTGATAAAATTTCCCCATATATAGAAAACTTTATCGAAAATCTTTCACCAATAGAAAAATCATGATCAATTTTCTTCTCTTTATCACAAACAGAACCAATCACACAATGCCACGTTAGATAAAACCCCCCAAAATTCCCAAAGTACAAAAAGATCCCCACTTTTCCCAAACAAAAAAAAAGATAAATAAAAGCCCGGGAAGTGTATAAATAGATCCCCTCTTTCCTTCCCCCGAATCTTTAGCGCCCTACTCCACTCTCTCTCTTCTCTTCTCTTCTGCTCTCTTCTCTCTACGAGAGAAAAGGGCTTTGCCTTTTCCCTTTCGCGCGTCCTTTGGTGAGCATTTGTTATACTTCTCATCTTTTTTTCTTTTAATTTCCTCGTTCAGTGTAATGCACTATCTTGAATTCTTTGATCTTTCTATGTAAGTTTTTGTTGTTTGTTTTTGCTGAGATGATTTATACCCTTTTGTTTGCTTGACTGTCTGATGCTAACCCAGATGGGAATTTTGTTTATTTTCTAAAATCATCGTTATAGTTACTAGTTTTGATCATATGCAAGTTAGTATGAGTTCTTTCTCTCTTTTTTTGCGTTCAATATAAGTGTACATTTGTCAATTTCCATGATAATGACTACCTTTGTTCACAATTAGTTGTTCATTCGTTAGGGATTATTTTTGTTATCGAGTGGACAATTAATTCTCGAAGGAAGTAGTTCGAAATTCGGTGATCGTTCTAGATTATACTGTAAAAGAAACAAGTATTACTGTAGTTAGAATTGTCAAAAAGTGCAAGATTGGTTTTGGAAAAGAATTATGTGCTTTGGTTATCAATAACAGAAACAACCTTCCTGTTTTTTAAAACCGTGGTAAGGTTGCGTACATCCCGACCCCCGAGCATCCTTATAGGTTATTATTTTTTTTCATTTCAGTTAGTTTCAGTTATAATTCTAACTATTTTCATTATTTTTTTCGGTTCAATTCAGTATTTTTCGGTTAATTCTTTTCTTTTTGTTCAAACTCTTACGGACTAAAAACGCATTCTTGGTAGTATATTTGTTTTTAATACTAAGTTTCATTGTGTTTAGTGTGAATTCTAATATGGTCTTTGGCTAATTTTTTCTAGTTAACTCCAATTAACTTTGGGATTATTGCTGTTTTTGTCGTTTCTTTGTTCATCATGTTCTTTTTTTGTAAAAAAGGATTAATAGTTTTTTATTTTTTTAAGAGCAGAAGGGTTTGATATCTTACACATTCTCGGATCTTTGGTGGTGGTAGATTTCTCCATCCGTTTTTTAGGTCCATTTAGGAGAATTTCCAGGGTTTAGCCGAGTATCTAGCCAAGATTTATTTTCTTCTATCTTTTTCTTTCTAGGCTGTAGAGCAGGAATCATGTTGATGTTGATGAGTTAGCCCCTGCAAATAAAAAATGATCAAATGATTATAACATAATTGTCATTTCATTAGTCAAAAAACTTATGGAGCTACTAGGGCGCCATGGTTCCCATGCTTGCTAATTGGTCATTTATGCTGGCACTCCTTCAAGTGTACAATGTAGTAGCATAATTTGGCCTTTCTTTTGCGTTTTACACATTGATTGATCACTGTTGTGGGTCAATCTAGAAACAGTCTCCCGATTTTCGGGGTAAGACTGCGTACATCAGACCTTCTCAGTAAATCATCTGAGATGGGATTCGACCGAGTTTGATGTTGTTGTTGTTGTATTGATTGTGTTGATCACTGCTATGGAAGTAGATTGTTTGACATTTCAGACATATATAGAAGACTGTTTCTATCAAGTTGACTAATGTGAACTTCATTGAACAATCAGGACCGTGAAAAATGGACCCAGAACAATCTGAAAACCACTATCAGAACCTCCTGTCTGATGAGCCTGCGCAGTCCCTGACCTCTGACATCTCATACCAATATGGTGTCTTTCCCCAAAGTGGAGCATCTTCTTTGACGGGACCTTCGGTTGACGTATCGCATTCAGATGTCCAAATGGCATGGCGAAGTCCAGAGGTTTCACCAGGAAGTATCAACAACAGAGGGGAGGGTAAAGCAAATTCAAGTAATGGCGTCGATGAAAGGTCATTCACCACTGATGACGTGAATTCATTCCTTTGCGAAGGTTCGTTTTCTGCTAGCATTAGCAGAAGCTGTGAAATTCTTGCCCCAAATTATGCCACAACCTTCGGTTGTTCTTCTAGAGGTGATCACTTTTCTGCTCAACAGCCAAACTACCTTGCACACCAAACTCAAACGCATAGCGGTATGAGTCAAGGTGAACAACAATTCATGGTGCCAGCTCACCAGTCTCCAGGTCCTTATGTAAGAACTTTTAAGAAGCCCAGAATGGAAACAACCCAGCAGTATGCCTTTCATCCGCAGCCGGTACAGCAGCTACCACAAACTCAGAATCCCTTACAGCAAGGTTATGGTTATGAAGAAGCTGTTGCGACATTCTACCAGCAGCAACCACAAATTCAGTATTGTAACTCACTTTCTCAGCCTCTTTATCAGCCACTGAGAGAGATACCCTCCCAGATGCTGCCCCCTCAGGCGCTGTCTCAGGACACCCTGACGCTGGCAGCTGCAAGTGCATCTACGGAGAATGATATTTGTGTCCTCCGTTTAATGCAATATATGCACCATCAAAGTTGTAGACCAGCTGTAAGTATTGGTGGATATATTGTTCTGATATCCATCCTCGTGGACCTTTTTCACATTCTACCTTCGAAGTGTTATGAATACTGTTTCAAATTCATTTTGTCAAGTAACAAGCTACTTGCATATTTTTGATCTTGTGAAATATACTACTTTGGCATTGTAGGATAACAGCCTTGAATACTGGAAGAAGTTAGTGAACGAGTACTTTTCTCCAAGGGCTAGGAAAAAGTGGTGCTTGTCCAAGTACAATGTTGCAGGCCGTCATGCCTCCGATGCTATCTCCCAGACACCTAAGGTCAGTTTCATTATCCTCCAAAGTCTTTTTTTCCCCATTGGAGCTTGTCTCGGTGTTTCAGTAATGCAGATATGTAGCTATATATCTCAGATTTGTTCATCTCACTTGACCTTTATGCACTTGGACTATTTTTTCGCCCGTTACTCTTTGTCCCAGTGATGTGCTATTGACGCTTTCTTATGCATCTTGGCAATGCTGATTTCAGGATGTTTGCGACTTCTGCAGATCAAGTTCAGGAAAAGGGTTTGGTAAGCATTCTATTACTATAGGTTGAGTCAAAAAGAAGGAAATTAAATTGAAATGGTAACAGTAAGGATTCTGAGGTGTGTACTAATACTTCAACTTATAGGAATCATACTTACCAGATGAGAAATTTTCTTAGCAAAAGGTAAAAGTTCTGTCACCATACGATAAAATCTCTGAGAAATAAGAAATGGTAGAAGAGCTGCTGTTGGCCTTAGAACCACCTAATCAATTTCAGCGTTCTCAGTCATCAAGTAAAGGATATGCATATTCTTTATGTTCTGATCCTGTGTCATTGTAGTTGCAGTTCTGTGCACTCATAAGCATTGAATGTGATTTATCTTTGCAGTGGTGACATTTCAACTTCTTCCGGCGCTGCTCAGAAGTTACTTTGAAAGTGGTGTCATTGATGAGCTCTTATACCTTGATGTTCCCGAGCGAAGGAAACTACAATCAGGACTCATTATTCTTTGGTTTGAAAAAGCAGTCATACAAAGCGTCTACAAGAATTTTCGTGTTGTACATGAAGGTCAGCTTTCAGTTGTTTTCACCCAGGATTTAAAGGTTCGTAATCTTTTAGCTACCCTGGTCACGGATTTGTGAACTTGATGGAAGATTCACTCGAGCTTATTTTTCTGGTGTATATTACTATTCAACTAAATATTTTTCTCTAATAGATAATGTCATGGGAATTTTGTCTTCAACGTCATGAGGAGCTCATATCACGGACATTGTTGGCCACCCAGGTATTAAACTTCAGTAATCTTTTTTTCTTCTTCTTATAACATGTATGATATTCCCAATTTCCCACCAAAGCATAAGCAAAATTCGCCAAGACTATGGGACACTGTTATTGTGTACAAGCAAAATGATGTCCTACTTACAGGTGAATAAGTTTGCTGAGGATGCTGCGAGATGTCAGCCTGATCCTGATGCAAACACAACTAGTCAGGTTAAAACCCAGGATTTGCGAAAAAATTGCCATAGGTAATATTTTTTTATTTTAAATCATCTTATTTAATTTCTTCCCCTACACAGCCGTTGTGCCAAGCTCCAGACAGTCTGTTCTAACTTTTATCATTAATTCAGGTTTTGTCTATATAATATATCATCATTCAGACTGATTGTTCTTTCCATTCATGTTTATGTTGTATCTGTCTTGGACCTGGGAGGTGGCATGTACTCAGTATCTTAAATTTATGGTACCACGTTTATAACGACTGGGTGGTTTCTATTCTATGATTCTATCCTTGTGTGTTATGGCAAAGACCCAATGCATCACCCTGCTCTTTGCAAACTAAGCTTTTGTTGTGTCTAGATGCAGTCTGTCAGTTCATATATATTCATTTATCTTGTATTAGGTATCATATTGTTGTTACTTGTTCATCATGGAAAACAGAGCGAACATCAAGTTTGTGATGGAGAGAGGGTTTGACGACAGTCATTCATCAAGATATAATGATTTTCAGCTGTTTTCTTAGGATACTCCCTGCACACATGTCTTAGCATTATCATGTTTGTCATCGTATTTTCTTGAGTGCATCTTACGATTCTTGCTGCGGTTATAGGTTTAGCTTGATATCTGTAGACTTTATACCCTTACAGTCCGAAAACATTCCAACTTGTAGTTTTAAACACCAGATGGTTCAATTTATGCCATCATATCCTGATGAATAACCCATGCTTTCCAGGTTAGCAACTGCTGGACATGAACTAGCCAGAACTCTGGAATTACCCCTTGTCAATGACTTGGGCTTTTCCAAAACATTTGTCCGCCACTTGCAGGTACAGATCCCTTTATTTTTAGGAAGCACAATTTCCTCTTGCAGAATATTTGGACATCCATATGATAAATAAAAATGTTTGTGCAGCTACATGGGGTTATAAATAGCATGTCGGATTTGATGAGGGACAGCCAGACCAACAAACTTGGTCCGATAGGTAATTTCTTGTTTCAAGATGTTCCGCTGCCTGACTACATCGTATATTTCAGACTTCTGTGACTTGTTCCACAAATGTACAGATACTCGAATGTGGTCTTATGTATTTCTAGTTTTCTAGCTAATTGCCTTTGTGCTTCTTATTCCTTTGGATCAAGAACGTTTCATCTCAGAATAGTGCGAGTTGTGGTGAAGGGGTTATCAAACTAATTGTGAAGTATGTGCGTATGTCAGTGTCTTCATGGAATATGAAGCTCTAATATTGATCATTTTCCGTCTGCAGAGAATCTAAAAAGGTACAACCCTCAAGAATGTGCAAATCCGAAAATCATGACTGGTATCAGGGACGCTAGAGCTCAAATGTACCATACCCAAGGTCCTCCTGCAAGGAACCAACCAATTGCAGTTGATGCTTCACTTCACCACCAAAACCCTGTGACAACACAACTTATGAACTGCAGAGCCAGCAGCTCTCTTACACCAGTTCCGCCTCAAAGCTCTTCTGAGAAAACAGCACCAAATCCAGTACCAGGTAAGATTTCAAGCTTGCCACCGATAAGGTTCCGTTTTTCTGAGCATGACCACGCCCTTGATAAACGCGTAGTGACAGAATTACTGGAGGGAGTTCGGCAAAAAAGATTGAAAGTAGAAATTAAAGAAGAAAGTAGAGAAGCGGGGAAGAAAAAGGCAAAGAGAGTTTACAAAAAAAAGACCAAATACGTGCATGAGCCTACTACTGAAAGCCCCCATACGAAGGTAACCAACCCTGCATCTAGCAGCATTACAGCGGAAAAGCAGCTGATCACCCCTGATGACATGTTAGACTCTAACTCGGTTGAAGAGTTTGCCGGCAAGGATGATAAATTAACTTCGGCCGTTCTTAATGACGGTAATTAATTAATGATGATAAATTGATAACCTTATGTAGTATCATCTGCTTTGACAAGGAGAATTGTGGTGATCTTCTCAGTTATCAAGCCATTAAGGTGTTTATTTATGAGAGGAACTTCATTTTAATCTTAGAGTAGGTCTTAGTGCAACGTTGATATTTGATCAGAAGCTATCTTGTTTTTGATCAATTTTGACAACTGTGTAATGAAAATAGTGTTCTTTACTTGTTTCTATCAGCACTGAGGGATAGTCGCCTTCTATAATCTTTTCCTAAACCTGAAGTTCTGTTGATGACTTCAAAGCTAAACATCATTTACAGTTTTACACCTCGGATTTTTTCAAAAACTTTCTATACAGTGTTCTCTGCAATTTCCGAACTTCTCAAAGGTTTGACAGGAGTATCAGCTCAGGCTCAAAGAATTCACACATCAAGTCTATCTCGAGAAATAACAAACAATTTTTTTAAAATGAGGATATTTATTTTCATACTTCTTGATCGGCTGTTGGTAAAGTATAGGTAGCATAAAACGATGGACATGCTAGATCATGTCAATCAAAGTTTCAAAAGAAGATGCCTTCCGATTAACGAATTCAATTAAAAATCTTTTTGCATTTCGGCCAAAAAGGCACCGTCCAAGCGAGCTCTTTTTTGTCGTTCAACATTCTCCATCATGATCAACATAGAATTATCCTTCCATGTCGAAAGTCGAAACAGAAACAATTAATTAATCAAACAAGTACTAAAAGAACCAACCGTCCAGATCAACGAAAGGCACTTCCTAATCCTACCCGCCAAACCCCGACTGCCTTTTTAAATATAGCATCACAACTTCACAAGGCAAAATGATGTCCTCAACTTTTTAGTTGGTACACAGTTTTAGTGAAAGTTAGGTAGCAATGTACCATAATCAGGCATTGACTCTTGCATACGTCCCGTTTGTAACCATATGATCTCCATTTGATGATATCCTACACGAACAAAATTAAGAAGAAGAAGATATCGAAAATCATTAATCATTAAAACGAAAGGATCGCCTTGTTCAGTATAGTTACAATTCTTACAAACTACATTGCCTCGTTTTAAACCACAATCGTGTAGATGCTCGGAGAAGAGGGTTATTATTATAACTTACAATTATTGACAGCAGTTCTGAGAAGAGTCGGACATACATTTATAGTGACTTTCTAGTCCAGGCATACATGCTTCGCCATACAAGGCAAGACAATCGACAATGCAAGCTGTATCCTTGAGCACTATTCTTTTAGCGTGATTACAAATGCGAAAAAACATACTCGACAAGCACACAACTATACAAGCTGGTCAGATCAACCAAAATCTTACATTGCCGGTATATCATAATCGTCAGCAGCATAGTTAAGAAAAGGTGACTAAATGAAAACCTTCGAACAAAAATGAGTAGAAACAGTTCAAGTTCTATTATATAACTTCAGTCTACTGAGCCAGTGATACAGCATCATCCAGGGGTAGAACCGTAGAAATGGATGAAAAACGAGTACATTGATCATACCACCAGTATACACATCTCTTTTACTACTAAAGCCGCAACTACCACACAAATTTCAGAGCTGGAGACCAAAAACCATCTCCTCTCTGCTTGTCTCATTCTCTCTCTATGTATATTGACAACCTAACTACAGCTAGAACTTCCCTAACGCCTAATGGAGACACTAAAGCTTTTCAAAACCGCTTTAGCCTCTCCTTGAACGAGCTAGGGTATATCACTACAGAGTCAAAACAAAGCCCACCTTTGGTGTGCGTGCAATCTATCTGGGTCATGGAAAACTTAACCCGGGTAGGGGTTTTTGAGTTGTCAACCACAAAATCCCCTGCATGGTAGTGGAGCCACTTTCCGGGTACTTCAAGGAAACACTGAGAAACTGTCCTCTTCCCTTCCGAGGTTGAAAGCTGGAAATGAACAGGCTTGAGATCCCACCCATGGATCTGCTCCGTGTTGCAAAGCCGCCTACCAAACCTCTTGCTCGCTCGACCCAGTTGGACTCTAAAGAACACACTATAACTTCCCTCAGGAAATGGGAACTCCACTTCACCATTGATCTCAAACCACCATATCTGTTGAAGATAGGCTACTGACGAGAACCTAGAAATCACAGAATTGAAACTCTCAGTTGATTGCCTCTTTTAGGAGAAAGCAAAGATAAGAATTCCAAAATCATAACCCATTGCATCAGAGATGATCAAGTCGAAGGTAAAGCATGAAGCAGTTCAATAAGCAAAAGAAGAAAACATCAGCAAGAAGCATTCACATTCCATCAACCAATTGACAGCATATTATGAACCCATGGGAAACCAATGGAACAAACCTCTAGAATGGAAGAGGCCATCCAGAGCTCCATCCATGTGTCAATTTCAGGTTGCAACATCTAGACAACCCAACAGGCATTATGAATACATAACATATGGTGATGAGGCGGTACAAAGATCAATTAACTAAGATCGATTGATCATACCATACAATGTCTAGTGAAGCAGCTGAAAGCCAATAACACATTGTCAAATAGAAACTATCAACTAATTTATCAAAATCAATTGTCCGAATCGCAATTCATGACATCTGAAAAACCAATCAAATCAGGTAGGAATTCACTTAGCATCCAAAGCTTTTTGGACCATAGGCCCCCCAGGTGCTATATCAAGACCCAATTTGGTCCATCAGCACAGAGCAATATTCTGCTCCTGCAGGACAATAGCATCACCTATTTTTTCACAACCAAGTGATTACAATGACTTCATCTGAATCAGATGTAAATGTAGCCACCAGGAGAAAATCAACTATTCTCAAAAAAGTTTAACCAATCCAAATAAGCATATAAGGTCTCTGAACTCAACATCTACAAAACAATCCATTTCCTTCCAAGCACATAACCCTATCTCTAGTCATCTACACACACCATGTCAATGCAAAGGCAGCCAAAAGTCACAACATAACTATTATCTCTTATGTACTCATCAACACATATTCAAGCTAGCAAACTTACAAAAAAGAATTGAGCAAAGCAAAAGCCTCGGCCAGTTGGTTCTTCACAACATCAATCTAAAACATAAATATCATAAGCATACAATATAAAGAATAATCTAAATACACAAACTAAAATAAAGGTAAAACTAAAAAGAAAGTTGTACAGAACATGATCTCACCTAGATTCATCAGTAGGCATATGGTTCCAATATCTTCTATCATCAATTCCAGTTATTGATAAACCCTTTGCTGATATAGCCATACACATACCTCCTGTGCTCTTATCCAACCATACTTTCTACAACAATAAAAAAAAAAACAAATCCAATATTAAAAATTCAATCTTTATCCAAACTTTTGACATAACAAATGAGAAATATTGATAAAGAACGAACCTTTGTGCCATCATCAATGGAATTAAACCTTGATAAAGCAGCATAAATATCCCTCTTACACAAATAATTCTCATTCTCATTAACATTTTCACTACCAAATACTTTCTCTAAAATCTGCTGATAATTACAAGGCAACTTAGCTTCCCAAACAAAATCAGCTGAAGAAGCACCATGAAAAGCCTTATTTAATATAGCCATTTTACAAATATCCTTTGCCTCTAAATTCATCATAACCATTGCCACACAGCTCTCTGGCAAATCTCCCAACCCAGTTTTACTATTCTCATTTAATTTACTTTTATTTAATCCACTTGCTTCCTTTGCAAAAGCTGAACCCATCAACCACAACAAAAAATAAAAAGGAAAATGATAATATTTATCTTTTTTCCTTGAAAATTTTGAAAAAGATTGAATCTTTGTTAGAATTTGAGCTGAAACTCTATCTGGGTATTTTTAATTTGGTGAAATATTATCTGGGTAAGGATCAAAATTTGATCTTGTTGGTTGGATCTTAAGCTTGTGGGCAGGAACTAGGAAGGGAAGTTATTATAATGGGGGTTTTTGGCCTTTGAGAGAGAGGAGAGAGAATGGAGTTGGGTTGAGGATAATGAGAACAAAATGAGAAAATGGGGTGGCAACGTTTGTTGTTGTTGTTAACAGACGCGTATTCTTTTCACAGGCGAAGATAGTGGCAGTATTTATTTATACTCATTTTATTTATTTATTTATTTTCAGTTATTTTTTATTTATAAACTCGTTTTATATATAAAATTGGGTATTAATAATTATTTTGATAGTCTCTACTCTCTGTGACCCCTCGGCTAGTTATTAATTACCTTCTGGGTAAATTTTAGTGACCCACCTCATCTAGTCTTATATATAAACCGCATTTACACAAATCTTATCCTTAATAATATAAAAAAATTGATTAATAACTCACCGGGTTAATAATCCATGGATAATCACTAATAATACCGTGCCGTAGTTAAAACAATTTCATATAATTTTTTGTATTTAAAAATAATAAATGATGGAAAATGAGACAAGGAAAGGCAACTATGAGGAAATTAGGAAATGATGAAAAGGAGAACTTGTTTTTGTTTGTTAATCTGTTTTGGTTTGTTGTGATTTGTGTTTGAGACCGTAGAGGTATGATAGGGATGGGATATTTGAAGTGTTGTTATAAATTGGAAATTATTAGTTTTTGGATGACAACTGTAAAGAAGACGATTTTTTTGGATTTTTGTTTTGATTCTTTGTAACTAATGTGCACTATATTTGAGTGTGGTGACTAGATATTTGCTGGGTTTACAATTTTTTCTCTTCGGTTTTGTTTTATCGGTTAGTATTGGGTTATTGGGTATTTGGCTTATCAGATTATAAGAAGTCAGGATAGCTTTGATCGGTTATCTTTAGATAATTGAAGAATAGGTCAATAATTTTCAGGATATATGAATGGGTGTGTTATCCTCAATAGACCAATCACCGATATACTCAACCGAAGTGAAAGGAATCAATTTATAAAATAAGTTGAATTAAACTAAATTATAATAATAAAAATTTAATAAGTTGGACTATATTAACTGACTATTCATAAACTTGTTAGTTACCCACAGACCCACTAATATGGGGTTGGTTGGAGACTTGGAGTGCTAATCAGCTCTACCCGCTTAAAGCCTTAAACGAGAGTCCAAATTTTCTGTCCCATTACCTGTCTCATCTACTGTCCCATTAACTCTACATGTGCCACGTCATTAGTGAAATTTCGCATCTGACGGTCTATGTTTTTCTGTGAAAAAAATA
>ONZK01001711.1:5189-33940 GCA_900322385.1 Pharnaceum exiguum | reverse complement strand
CAAAAGTTCAGTTTGTTTCAGTGCCTCATAGTGTAGATTTGATTTTTTGTATTGGCTTCTTCATGTGATGGATGCGATGAAATTGTATCTAGTATTTTAAAGGAAGCATTTGAGATGACTTACAATTCATTTACGTTGATAGTTATTCTTATTACTCAATTAGTAAAAATTTATCTTCAGAAGTTTTTTTTGTCAACATGATTGTTCACGCACGATCTCCTAGCTAGACAACTTTGATCAAATCACCTACGTTACTTTTTGTGGATGATCAAACCTTTATTGTTTTGCGATTAGCATCAGCTCATATTATCTCCTATGCGGTTCCGTCCTACTAATATTTGGCACTCATTTTTGTTTTTTATTATGTTGTCATTATTTATTGGATCAAAACTTCTTCTTTTTTTCCCTCGTTATTTCCTTTTTTTATTAAACACTTATTGGTATTTCTTCATTCTTATGTGGACTTTTTTTTTGTTGGCGCTCTCTAATTGGTGTTTTTTATTTCCCATGTGGCATACCTCATAGCCCTCTTTCTTATGTGGCATAGCTTAGAGCTCCTCAAAAATGGTTCTAGTACATTTCTACTTATGTGGCATGCTTTAGAGCTCCTGAAAAATGCCTCTTATATATATATATGTATAAGATTGTAGACTAGTTTTTGGGGTACTGTGGCCTTGTTTGGCATCTAATTGAAGATGATAGCTGATAGCTGAATGTGAATAGCTGAATTTGTTAGCTGATTTGACCAATTGATATAAACCAGTTGAGACATGGTAAGTGGTAACTTCTTAATAGGTAGATGATTAGGGCAAAAAATCTAGATGAACCTAATTTGTTACCAATCGGACTAACATAGGCAAAATAGGGTATGCCAATGCGTTCTTTGTGCCACTTTCTTTCTCTCATCCAAAGAACGTAACATGTCAACTCCTAGGTCAACTCAAACAGAAATACTACTACACCGTACTCCTTATCTACAATAATTGTGATGTCACCAAAACTAGCACTAAAGTCACCTACAAAGAGGGGAAAAAAGGCACTTGAACAAGTATTATTATGATAGGATGAATTATTAAGAATAAACAGTCGGTCATGCAATTAGCCTAATCAGAAAATCGTGAGCATGAGTCATCTAATGACATGTCAACCATCCACAAGAATGTGTCTTCCGTCTTCACAACGCGGCGGTTGGTCAGCAACAGGATAACAGCTGACATGGGACAATTATTGATTAGGAAATGCTTCAAAATGTGACATTTGCATCAATTTAAATTAGAAAATTATAAACAATTATTTTATTAGGTGGATTACAGAAGTTGAATGTGAACTTTCAATTGGATGAGTTGGACTGTAAATTATATACAATTCGGGATGGTGCTTTATATAATAGTTAGTTTGGATTTCTATCATACAGCCGAATGTATTAACACCATTGCCTAACTTTGCAACAAGGTGTTTAAGTGTTGGGCTTTCTTGTTTTTTTGAGGATATTGGCTTTAAATTGACAGAGAAAAACAAAGAGAGTGCACAATGCAAGCTAAGGTACACTCGTGTGTACGATTTTTTTTTTCGGGATTGAGTAAAAGTGCTTTCGCTAGCACTTTTAGTTATTCAGATGTTTGATGGTATATATTCCAAAAGTGTTGTGAGTGGAAGCATTTGGTAAATATAAATTCTGAAAATACCTTTTCCATCGATATCTACCCATTTTACAACCGTAGGTGAAAACACTTTCATTCACAGCTATACTTAATATCTACAACACCTCCTATAGGTAGATCACTTGACAACAATTCCAAACTCAACCAATATCTATGATCAATATATGTAAAAGGTAATATAGCTTGAGAGGGAATATGAGTCATATCCAATAAGCAAAGATCTCCTTTTGATAATGATAATGATAGTTAAAATTTGAGTTTTTTTTTTCCACTCAAACTCTCCCTATTTTCTAGTTTAATCCCAATGTAAGAGTGTAGAATGAATTTTTTCTGTTGTCTTGATAATAAGTGGTATTTGTTTTGACTATTTTTAGGATAATTGTCTTACTACTTTATCCAATTATATTAATTTTTATACTATTTTAATATTTGAAAGAATATAATATATCAAAAGTACTTTTAAAATGTAGTACAATGAGTTCTATTTTTTATATTAATTTTATACAATATTTTCTCTATTAAGTTTGAAAGAATTGCCTCCTGGGACGAAGGGAGTAGGTCTTATCGGCCTTCTAATCATTTGTGGTGTGGCGGCCATGAAGGAATTTGGCTGTTGCTCACACGTTTTTAGTACTTTAATGATTCATAATCCTGTTTTGGTTCCCACTGTATGCTTAACTAACGCACTCGCCACTTAGCCAGTCGATCACCTACTCAGTTTCAAGATTTTAAATGTGGCCAATGCATGTTTATTTAAAATGGATTCTTCCAAGGAATGTAAACTGAGTCGTAGAAGTCTTTGAAACCAAACATTCCATCCGAAATTTGCTTCATAAATAACAGGTAGTATATTATAACATTACATACACAAATCAAACTGGCTTCTATTAAGACAAATCCTTGGCAAATAATGATGGCCCTTTTTCTGGTGACTTTGCGTTTGCCAACCAAAATGCTAATTTGCTCCCTATGAGGAAGACTTCTTTGGACAAGAGTATAGGTGAAACTGAAGAGGCATATATATGAGGAAGACTGAGTGATAACAGTAGATGAGCTTAGTTTGATTGAATGATTGTAAGCTGTTGGAGATAAAAGTCGGTGTAGAGCAAACGCGGGAAATGTTTTGATCGAGTTGTAATTAGCATTTCTCTACTTTGTACAAAACCACTTAGTGTTAGAATAAAGTTAGTTAGAGGTTGTTCGCAGTGTTGTTAGTCATTTCCTGGCTGCAAATAACAGAATGAAGTATTAAAAGTACTTCCTTCACATGTAACAGAAATCAGTTCGTTCATAATGAAAATCCTCACTTTCTCTTCATAAACATTGAATGTTCATCATAGTTGTATGATAAATTCCCAGAAATCAACATAATAAGCTGGAATCAATCTCGTAAGCCGTGAGCTCTCAATTGCAAGTGGAGTGGAGCCTGGGAGTCGTTTCTGAGATTCAGCATAATATATATTGATTAGAAGCTGGAACCATTCTTGTGATATTTGTATCTTCTCTAGAAAATTGAATCGACAATTATTACTTGACAGATATCAGTAAAATTAAGCCATACAAAAGGCTCAATCAATCATTCTATCTGGCCTGTGTGCATTTTAGGAAGTTACAAGTGGAAAGTCTATCAGATAGATAATTGATGTCCAACATTCTGATAGCAGACCACTGTGCCATTATCCTTTCTGTATTGTTTGAATCCAATGTATGTCAATGATGATGCTGTCTCAAAGCTTGGTGTAATCTCTGGCCAAAATTGAAAACAGCTAAGTGCCTAACATCATCAGCTGGGAGGGTAAAGGCCTCAACATTGCTCAGACACTTGACTGTGTAAGCACAAGTTGGAAGTTCTTGGGTTGATGAATTTGGTTGAGAAGCCCATGAAACGAGTTCTTCCCCAAAGAAATCACCTGACTCTAAGCTTCTTGAGTTAGATCGACCACCAGTGTGATGTGAAAGGTGTAACAAACCATTGAAGATGAATACAATTTGCTCAACTGGATCGCCTTGGAGCACTAAGTATGTTCCTTCTGCACTTACCAGAGCCCTGAGGTGGCTGCAGATGAAGTTTAGGAGCTCATTGTCCATTCTGTCGAAGGGAGGGATCTGAAATATAAAAGTAAATGGTCAGTTAAATTAATCAGTGGTTGGCTAGTTGATTGACGATTGAGTATACATGTTGGACTGACATTTTTCACGCGATCCTTGAAAAGGTAGTTTCGTATATCTTGTCGAATGTCTGATGGAAGTGAGTTTAAGATTCCTTCCTCATCAATGCCTTTGGTAATTTGCCATTCTGATTGAGCACTTAGTCTGACACGGCCCTTCAAGTCAGGAGGGAGATCATGGTAATGTGACCATTCTTCTAGTCTTCTCTGTTTTAGCCTCTGTTGTTCTCTTCTAGCCCCTACAGATTGCACACTGGTCTTCGGAAACCCAAAAAAAAAAAAAGCCAAGAAAAACAAGAAGAAAGAACCTTCACAATGCAATTTTGTTCATGAATATTTGAAGAAATTAAACTCTTCAACATGGTGATGATGAGGTTACCTGCATTCGCGCTATCAAGTCTGCCAATAAGAGAAGACCACTTATCATCACTACGCAGCTGAAAGTTGTCTCTACTACATCAAAACTCGCTTCAAATGTCTGGCCCATAGAGCTGAAACCATCGAAGTTCAGGTATTATGCCTTACATTTCGATCTAAGTTCATTTGTTTCCCTTTCGTATTAGTTAAGCACTTCAAGGTTACAATTCTAAGCAACCACTCGCCCCACCCCTCTAACTCACAAGGGTTTAGTCACCATATTTAACTCATAATAAATAAGACCATAGGCTCTTCTGAGCTCCCATACTAGCATAAATCGTCACAACTCCCCTGCATAAGACACTACTTGACTCGTATCTTGCAAGCGCGTCCATGAAGATAAACAAAGGGAAATCTGTACAATCTAGGACTTTCTGTTGACAAGGTTATATTACCAGAGGACTGTTAAAGCGAAAACTAGTGGAACAAGTTTAACCCATGTGAAGCAACTTAACAACAGAATTCGCCTAGGCTAATGAATGGACCTATTCAAATATTTCAGTGGCTGACTGAAGTGTGACGAAATAGCTAGGCAGCCTACCTTAAACTTCTGACTCCCCAAACAAAGCAGTAGATAATTTTCTGGATAAAACTCCTACGTCCAATTTCATTCATAAAAGCATCCGAAAACATCCCTCGGGCAAGTTCTTGGTACCGGGTGATACATGCTTCATGCACTTGACTGCAATTAAGCGCGGTAATCTTGGTAGTGCTAATCTCATTAGACAATTTTGACAGGCAAATATCCACCCATTGCATGTATGCATAGTAGTAGAATGCTCCAAAGTACTGCATATACAATTCAAGACTGAACATATTATTATTAAAAGAGGTAGTAGAATTTACTGGTTAACGAAAATCGATTAGAACATCTAAGGATGGCCCCGGACCACAAAATCTCTTTTGACAAATCACCCCATTCTAAAATGTAAGTTATGGCAGTCAATACTTAAAACTAAGCAGAAGTCCTCAAAACAAAAGGAAATGAAAACTGAAAGCAAGAGGTCTTACGTGGCCCACCAAAATGAAGATGGAAAGGTTGTAGATGGCCCCTGACCCGACATTCTTCTGTAAAACCAAAAGCACCTACTAATCTGGCGTCCAAGGGGATCATGGTCGATTCTCTTATAAAGAACTGTATATTGATACTCGTCCACAATATTTGGGTGGAAACAACAGCATATTCTGACCAAAGAAATATCTTTAGCCAACAAATTCTCATTGTCAGCGTTAGAAAGAAGAGAATGGATCAACAAGTTTGACAATGGTACGTAATATCTCCAACATAGGCTATGCAAACACGTACCTGGGGCAAGGGCAAAATAGCATATAAATCAACCATAAGCATAGACTTGAAATACTTCATGGCAATCATGCATGCGGGGATCCATGATCAAATTTTTTTCCGTTTTGAAAACTTTAGGCCCCTTGCATTCAAAAGCTATACGAAATTTCATCATTATGTTCAGGAGGTGAAACAAATCTAGGAACGATCGGGACCATATGTAGAAGCTAGTGGCACGAACATCTTTCCCGAAACACGAAGAAGTTTCAGCGTGGGAAAGATATAGATATAAGGGGTCGATGATGACACTCAAGACCCCTATAACTAGCATAAAACGTTTCCATTTGTTCACAAACTGGCTTTGCGGATCAAGAACTTTGATCTCTGAGGGAGTTACTCGGTGAATAAAGGGATTCATTGTTGTAGTTATAAAAAACAAAGGGACACCAATAAGTCATGGATCTCATTAGTTGCCTAGTTGGATCACCAAAAAGATCAAAGGGGATGATCGCAAGGACACTGGAAACACTTTAAGTTTTTTTTTTAGTGGAACACACCTTCTTCTTTTTTGAGAGAAGAGTGGAACACACTTTTAGACGATTTAGAAATTTGTATCAACCTTTCTATTTTCGGCTTTCGACACTTATTTTGCACCTTCTTACTTTATTAAGAATCCCAATATATTTATACTACTTTTTATTAGACCTAGCCACAAATCGAATCGGGGCGAATTGGACACGAGTTATTAACGAATTAAATTATCTAAATGTCAAACCATATTTGAACCACTGTGGAACGAATCAAATCAATTTCGGGGTGAATTATATAAGTTTATAAATCAAATTCAAACCACTCGCCTATTCGGCTATTCACGAATACGAATCGGGGCAGGTTTCATTTGAATTCAAATCAACTAGATTTAGAAACAAATTGAAATGCATTTGAAATTAAATTAGCTCACATGTTTACTCAATTGATATTTCTAAACGTGTTTTATTTTAAAATAGTTTTTACACTTTTCATGCCAATTCACAATCATAACAATTTGTTGTATAATTATACATTTCATATCAAAAATATCACTTAAAAGGCATTTCGATGAGTTGGATGGCGACTCGAATCGAATTGAATTGGAATGACGAATTGTTTTGAATTGAATTATGAGTTTAAAAAATAATAAACCTTATTCACCCCATCAATAGTCGAGGCGAATCGGTTTCGAATTGAAGTAACTGTCGAATTTAATTGAATTAAAACCGAATCGAGGCGGGTTGAATTCTTTAAAATTGATCGAATTATGTGCCTACATCTCTCTAAAATTAGTATAATCTTCTTTGTTAGTTTTAGAGAGATAGGGAGAGTGCTACTACCGGGTTTCTAACCTGGTGGGTCATGACTCTAGCATTCTCCCTCTAAGTAGAGGTATTCATATGAATACCTCTTGTTTACAACACTTACATTTAATGCATGTCACTGGGATTAGTTCATTTTGCATTTTTTTGCTCTAAACTTTTATCTAAATTAAACAAAAAACTAAATTAAAAAATGTGCACAAGTTTATAGGAGTTGTAGAAAAGTATGTACGTATTAGAGTTTTACCAATAATCTTGAAGAGGATCAAAAGTTGTAAGTGGGTTATAAACTGATGTGGCATGCATCGAAACTTGTGATGAGTTGTAAGGGAGTTGTTCCAATAAGATTGCCCTTACACTCTCCTTTCAAATATCAATTATATAATAAAGTATGAAAATAAAATGGTATTTTTTTTATCAAATATAATTACACTCGTACAATCTAAAGGCTATAATAAAATATTCAAAGAGAAGGAATATATTCTTTGGTGCTAGGTTGCACGGACACCTCTCATAAGGCGACGTATCCGTGGACACACGCTCGACACTTGTCTGACACTAGTCAAGTACATATTCACAATTTGATACAGTAATAAATGTTTGTCACATACAATTTTACAATTTCATTAATTTTTTTCAACCTTAAATACAAATATAGAGTCGATAAGATAAAAAAATTATGAAGTTGACATTTTTTCATTACTTTGTATTTTACTTAATTTTCTAATTTGTATCATGATATTTTTTATAAAATAAAAATATATTTAAAAAATAGCAGTGTGCCCGTGTCCCGTGTCCTATGTTTTTGGAATGTCGTGTTGTTGTGTCCGTATCAGTGTCCATATCCGGACTGACGTTCACTAATCACATGAAAAAAAATGTTGACGTCACAATATATATGACGAACAAATGACGCCCTATATTGTTGGCTCCCCCACCGAGATAAAAATAAAAACCTATTAGAACCCTCCGCCCCTCCAAAAAAAAATGCCCCTCTTCTAACCTTGAGTAAGGCATATTAATAAAAATCCATCCATGCAATATGAGGATATATTTATTTTTTAAATTTCTTTTATGATTAAACAAGTTCTACTATATGTGAAGACAGATAAAAAGATCTAAACAGATATTTGTTTTTTTATTGTTTTTTTTAGATTTTTTTTAAATTATATGTGGCTAGACATATCAAAAAATTACCCGACCTGAAGCCAATTGACCCGAAATTTTCCGGGTCAAGTAGTTAGGGTCAGGGTCGACCACTGAGTCAAACAGGATAAAAAGCCGTACATTTTTTAATTTATTTTGCATCCGTAATAACACCAAATGATGTTGATTCGGCTTGAAAGAAATCGAAGCGACATCATATAAAATAGGGCTGCATTTGCATGGACACAAATTTCAAGGTATTTGTTTTAATTTTTTTTATTATATTAATTTAATTTCATTTTTTACTTAGACTTTTTAAAAAGATATCTAACTTTTCGTCCAGTGTTTATACATAAATTTTTCGATATACTTTTGCACAAAAAATAAATTAAAACTTTTTATAAACTTTCATTGTAGTGTTTCTTTTAAAAATAAAAAAGATGTTATTAACTTGGTAGGTCGACCCTAACCCGGAGTGACCCAACCCAAACAAGATCCACCCTCCCGAACTCACAAGTCTATATGTGGCTCTTGCATGCTTGAGGTTTTATTTCATATGCCTTACTCAAATCGCCAAGGTTAGCAAAGACTTTTTTTTAATAAAGGGCCCCACAACCAACCTCATGACATTACATCAATAATAATTACATACACGATGTATTCATTCCTTGAATTACCAAACTAGTATAAAAAAACTACCATCGTGTCAGATAGTGGTATATTTGAAAAAGATGTGACAAATTGGTATTAATAAATTTAAAAAGGTGTAGACACCCCTAAAAATTAATCTTTCAAAAGTGATATCAATATTACTATATTTTCTATACTTTTTGAATTTGTAATATTACCTGTAGTCATGAAAATCAATTAGTAATTTAAAATTAATTAGGCATGTTTGTTTATATATTAAATCGTTTTTCTTTCCTTAAAAAATCATTTCTTCCAAACATTCTTTGTATCTTCATTGCATTTATATAATGAATGCTTGAAGTTAATTGAGACCCATTAGCGTTGAAATCTATTAAGAATTGAAGTATTGAAGATTATTATTTCTAATTCAATCGATTATACAGTGTATTAAAAAAACATGAATAAAATATAGAGATAATGGGGATTTTTTGAGTGAATACATTAATTTGGGATGTGAATAAAAAAGAGAAATATATAAATTAGTGGCAAATATGGCAGTAGGAGAATGAAATATAAAAAATATAGGAAGAGAGATTCACTCAATTTCGGGGTATTTGCATTGGCCCTTTCGGCAAATTATATCATACACCCGGTGTACCTTACACCGTACACCCACCTTTATATGTAGATGATTAAAAGATATGACCCTTTATTTTTTTATGAAGTATTGGGTCTAAAACAAGAGAAATAAACAAAGAGGGTGTACGGAGCAAGGTACACCAGGTGTACGATGTAAGGGCATTTTGTAATTTTTTAATTATATTCCAATTTGTCACATCTTATTTTTAATTTACCAAGCGGACCATGATGGTACATTTTTTATATCAATCTAGTAATTTGGAGTGCATTCATGTGTAAATTTACCCCAAATTAAATAGTTACTTTAAATTTGGTATAATTGATACTCGGTCTACTATAAAACTTGTGGGATGTTGTTTGATATACTTTTCGAGTGGCCTACCTCTTAAACTTTCTCTAAGCCATTATTTTGAATATCATATATTTCTCTTAAAGAAAGAGGAGAAATATAGAGATTATACTCCATTTACAAGTCTCTTAAAAATACCAATAAGATTACCCTTGCATAAGAAAATTGACCAACATCCGACCTTGGTTGAGAGTCAGTGGGGCTTTGGTGTCCCATAACCGTGTCCCATTCGGTGTGCCACTTCAATTCAGGCCGTTCGTGATTTGTTAAGGCATTTAAAAGAAATTGCATTATTAAATCATGTACGGTGGAGATAAAGTAGCACACAAGATGGTACACCATTGTGGGACACCAAAGCTGCTCTGGTTAAGAGTGCTCTTGACTCATGAGTTGACATAACAACATACTGTACAGCGGAAGAGCTAGCAAGACTGGAATAGACGAGGCTAGTTCTAGTTCATCCGCGGCTCTGTCAGTTTCACGGAACGCGTGCTTGCACAGTTGCACGGAGTTGTCCAGCCATGGGCTTCGAGCAGTTGGCCACATTAAATGAGAACTCGTGGATGCCACATTGCCACCCCTTCACGGACAGAAAGTATTAGTACTTTGGTAATTTAGTAAGGGTTTCGTTTGGCACTTCTCAGTTGGAAATTAGAACGTTGTAAACTAAACAGCTCGCAAATCAATTAAACGTCTCCTGCTATAAGCCTATAACAATATTATTACTGTCTTACTGAGACCCTAGAGGATTTTTGAGATATCACCTTATAGGAACTAGAACACCTTGATCCAGATTAAATAAACAAGTAGGGTAGCAAGTATCGAACCCTGTATTTCCAGTCACCACAATACTTGGGGGAATCACTTTTTCAGTAACTTGTTCCCACTTAATACTACAAATGATAGGTGACGGGTTCGGCATCTGAATGATTTTCCTCGTATATGTCTGTCCAGCGAGAAGATGAAAAATTTCTTCTTCGCCATTCTTAGATTTGCAGGTCACAGTGACTGGTTTATTCATCTTGTTCTTGACCTGCATTTTGCCTTTTGGTTTCTCTATCCTACTTCTTTGATATAAGTAAACACCTCCCATATATAAAATAAAGAATCCAAGAGTCCCCAAAGTCACTACAGTGACTGCTTCTGTTCTTTGTGCAAACATCATGACTACAACAAGGAACAAGAATACTCCCCATTTTGACATTTTGTATCACCACATTGATCTGCTCCTTTTTCCTTTTCTTACGTTGCCAATAAAACGTCAATGTTGGCCGCCAATATGACAAGAAACAGATGCTGCCCCTCACGAAAAAGATGCTGCCCTCCCATCAAAACAATACCCTTCTCATAGTGGCCGCTCTTACCTTATAAAATTTTGAACGATTTGCATTGGTGGCTGAATAAATATAATTCATTAGATAATGGGTATGTAACTCCTTGGTGGTGTATAAATGCATTTGTACGTTCTAAAATTCGTCAGCGATACCGATAATTCTTTGCAAACTACGAAGGGTACCACAGCACTAGCACATAAATTTAGTATAACATAAGATACAACTGTTGCACAACTCAGTGTCTCAGTCACTGCTTAAGTGCTTAACTAATTGGAGGAAAATCAGGTTCAATCGGTTGTGAGTTGTGTTTCAGAAACTCATTTACTTGTCTTTAACTAGATTTCCAGTTAGTAATTAAGTTGTTTCCTTTTTTTTGAGGTCAGCAAGTCAGTAGTAATAGGACACTTAACGCAGCAATTGCACATTTGCACTATTACCACCTTCCTGGCTATGGATGTGCTAATTAACTGGATGTTCCATTAGACGGATATTCAGAGACAGTTTACTACTTAAAAGCTATTCCTCGCAAATCAACGAATGCTCATACTTTTCTGTTTTCGAAAGTCGGAGATATGATTTTTTTCCCTACTGGCCAACTCTATTGGATATTCTTCTACAAGTAAAGCATTAAGTCTTTAATAAAAGGACTCTGTGTGTGGAAGACATGCAGGGTACATGTCTACTTTGATGAATATTGTTTTCGCAATCAGACATAGCCACATAGGAAATATAAGAAACTTCCATTGTGTGAGTTTCAATTCAAGAATTGGACAATCAATCACACACGATTTTCTCAAATGAATTTCCTCAAGTAACATGAACAGCTACAAAAATTTACACAAGAAATGAAAGCAATATGTATGATTGTATGATCACCAATAAGTACCTGTATCTGAATGAACCAATTCTTATTTTTGAACAAACATAAAGAATACTTTCCTGCAGGAAGTTTCAAAGCATTTGTCTAGACCTACAAAATGTAAGATGGTTCCTTCTATGATTGTATGTATAGATTCATCAATCCAGGCATCTAATTCATATCTGTGGTTGTCTGATCCTGTTCTCTTCTATCAATTTACAATCCTGCAGGATAGTTGTTGACTAATCTAAGATGGTTCATTCTGACTTTTTCACTGTCCACCACCACAAGAATCAGGCTTTTTTGTCCGATCCAAGCCCCATTTGTGTTTAGTTCAAACCAATTAATCAACAAGTAGGAGATCATTTTCCCGGTATCTTCTCTGATAAAATTGTGCACAGTCTAGGAGAGGTGTGAGGGATTTGAGCCATCAGTTTAAACCTTGCTCCAGGGTGAAGATAGTAATTCCTCGCTTCACTCCCCTTGTATTTGCAGCTCACTGTCGGTGGCTGAGCAGGATTTCTCAAGGTTATTATGTGCTTAGTCATGGTATTGGTGATGTGGAACTTCTTCTTTTTCCGATATTGCAGAATCCTCCTCTGTATAAAGAAAGAGCCGGCCGAGAAGATGGCGATCACTGCCACTGCTCCTACAGTCCATCCGGTGTACGCTTCTATCAGTGGTGCGGACATCAGCATCAAACCTAAAAGCATAAGTCCCCATTTTGGGAAGCTATGTTTACTCATTTCTCAACTTGTCCTGCTGCTCAACAGATTATAAATTGTGCAGAAGCTTCACTATCCTTGTAGTTGTTTTCGTCTTCCTACTATAGCCATTGCTAGAAATATAACGTAGCATTCTTTGTGTTCACTAGCTAAAGAGAGCTCCATGGGCGTAACTGTAACACTCTGGTTATTGGTTACAGACAATTACAGTAGTGGAATAAGGAAGGATCATAAATATTTGTAATACTTCCATTGGGATTTGTTCATGTCCTGTGCCTTGCTTTTCGGGTCGTTAAAGTAGTGGAAGTAACTACTGGACAAGTTTCCACTTGCCACACACGTTTCATCAAGTCCTTCTCAATCAAGATCGTTGCAGCTTTTGGGATTTTCAGTAATGGCTCTCAAGAAGTTTAAATCCTTGCGAGTTTTGACTGTATTTGTGATGAACTGATGACCAAATTAGTACACCTTTAACTTTAGATCCTCTCAACAAGTTTTAGATCTCATTTAAACACTTCGATCAATTCTTTAAATTCAAACACATTGGATAAAGATGGCCAGGTAAAATAGATTTTTTTTGTTGAGGAGCCAAACTTTAGCTTAGTGCTAGACAAGATTACTTGTACTGCTTACTGTACTTCTAGTCATTTGAATATTACACTGAAGCAAGAAGATGTAGGTCAATGATACTTAGACCACTGCACATAGCTAATTAGTATGCATTGGTACTTTGTCAATCCACACTTCTAAAGCTCCACCAACGGCACACAATTCGCAGCCAGTATCACCCTTAAAAATCTGAGGTATACATTCAGTGGTTGCTGATGTGCCTATTAGAATCCTTGGCCTTCAACTCTGTTTGAGAAAAGAGATACTATGACTGACTGACAGAGACTGTATAACAAATGCCAGCAGAAAGTCTGTTTCCATATAAACAGCTAACAGTCAACCCATTTGTCACTGTCTAATATTGAGTTGCTCACCGAGTAACCAATTTCGTTGATGCATAATACTGTTCAATGCAAAAATATAGTCAAATTCCAATTAACAAACCCACACTGAACAGTCTCTGATTTTCCTCAAGTGACATTAGCGGGTACAAAGAGTTGCCAGTTCCATTTGTATGACAAGAACTAACTACGTACAGTAGCATGTATCAAAACGAATATCTTCAAAAAAAAAAGAGAAATAATTTCCTGTACTAAAGATCAAGCCCACAAAGCTGAAAAAATATGTTGGCTGAGAGAAGCTGGAAAAACTCCTGCAGCAGGCTCAAGTGGATTGAGAGTCCAAGTAACACAGGATAAAGAGGCCGATCAATCCATCCATGTTTGGTATAAGTTGCTGAAACTTATCTCAGCGAAACTTCGATCAGACTGAATGAGTTTGTATGCAAAAGACACTCGCGGCAAAGTAACTTATACGAGAAGACCAATTTACTTTCAAGCCGCTTTGTTCGAACTGATACAGAAAGACTTAAGTCCCTCTATCGTAATGATTTCTTGGATGAAACAAATGAATGGAGAATGTTGTCTCTGATTGAATACAAAAGGACAATGATAACGTATAGAGGAACAGGATTAGTTTGATGAAGCAGAGTGAATAATTCGGCACAGCTACATATGCAAGGATATATGCCTCTGATAAATATGTTGTATTGCTTATTGAAGTGCTACTGTAAGTCTTCTTGTATAGCCCAAATAAACAACGGATAGCACATCAGTAGTTGGCTTAAAATATGCTTAGTGGAGTAGAATCAGTGCTTGAATAAAGGGTTCAACTAGAAAAAATAGGACTTAGTAAAACAGCCAAAATTAGTAGTGTGGAATTCGGAAAATGACGCTTTCCATCTCTTTTGCAATGTTGTTGTTAATACTAACAGCCAACCAAAATGCATTGGTGTCTGGTCATTGCCGAGAAACCTGTTGATAGGAGGAGGCCGGACAAGGTTCAGAAATATATTGCAAAGCTGATGGTAGCAAGCTGTTTGTTGAGACTTGAGAGGAGGAAACAGCTTCCTACCATCAGCTTTGCAATATCTTTCTGAACCATAAATCATAAAATGAAATAAAATTTCCAACAACGGCTTCAGTGAGTTGTGCGGAAATTAGCATGATGAAAACTAAAACCAGAATGAAGTCGCCATTTTGGACGCCTATGTTTACTCATATCTCAACTGTTCTTGCTGCTCTCACTTAAATAGTTCATAAGAAATACAGAAGCTTCACCATTCCTTGTAAGTTTCAGCCTCCTACTGTAGCCACTGCTGTTAATATTTTCTGCAACGTTTTCTTTGACTTCAATGAAGAGAGCTTCATCAACGCAGCTGTAACACCAAGGCTATAGTAATGGAAATAATTAAAGATCATAGATATATATTTCCATCAGTATCTAGCTTGCCTTTTCTTGCCTTTTTATTGATGTTGTTGTCGGCAGTGTGGGTAGTAGTTGTAGCTTATGGTAAATTTCATTGATGGCTCTCGAGAAATTTGGATCCTTGTGAATGTGTTGGTAGTGAACAAATTAGTCCATCGTCTACTTTAAATCCTTGAAAAACATAAACGATATTTTTAAGGATTGATTCATTATTTACCATCAATTATAAACAAAGTTGGCGATTGAGAATGGAAATATAAGTGAGCATACCGTCGTACATTGATGATGGTATCCGTTAAAGTAATTTTACTAACTGCATTGAGTTGTATCAAACAAATCAGAGTACGTAGAAGCCTACAATGTGATAGCGCAGAGGAGTAGAAGACCAGATATTTGCATAGACATCAAAGATAAATAAAATACAAATTTTCTCGCGGAGCCAAACTTTTGCTATAATAACCAATACCAGTATAATCTTGTTGCTAACATTACAGCTAAAGTACTCAAGGTATTGCCACCAATGCAATCCGTCCAAAATTTTAATGTAAGAGCTGCCACTATGAGAAGGGGTATTGTTTTGATGGGAGGGCAGCATTTTAACTTTTGGGGCAGAATCTATTTCTTGTCATAGTGGCGGCCAACCTTTTAAGTTTTATAGGCAACAAGAGGGAAAAGGAGCAGATCAATGTGGCAATACAAAATGTCAAAATGGAGAGTATTCTTGTTTATTGTTGTGGTCACGATGTTTGCACAAAGAACAGAAGCAGTCACTATGATGAGTTTGGGTGCACTTAGAGTCTTTATTTTATATATGGGAGTTGTTTACTTATATCAAAGAGGGAAGATAGACAAAATAAAAGGCAAGATGCAGGTCAAGAACAAGATGAATAAACCAGTCACTGTGACTTGCAAATCTAAGAATTGCAAAGAAGAAATTTATCATCTTCTCTCTGGACAGGCATATACGAGGAAATTCATTCAGATGCCGCACCCGTCACCAATCATCTGTAAATGTAAGGGGGAACAAGTGTCTGAAAGATTAATTCACCAGGATTATGGTGACTGTAACTAGAGGGTTCGACACTAGCTTGGTACCCTGCTTGTTTATTGGTATGGAACAAGGTGTTCTAGTACCTTCCTGTAAGGTAAAATCTTTATGGCATGGACCAAAATTCCACTCATACTAGAGTTGGTGATGGACCAAGGCATTGAAAATCTAGTCACATCTTTATGCCATGGACCATAATTCGTGATGTTTTTCAGTAATTATTTTCTGTTCTCTGCTGGCTGTTTGAATTTTGTAAATTGAGATAACTACTATTAGTGTACCAATGAGCTTTTCTCCAATTTCTTCATGCCATCACTGGAATTGACATCCTGTTTCAGTTACTGCATTACACTTCCACGGAATTTCACATGGACAGAATTACAAGCAAGATTGGCGTTTCACTGACTTATTTATTCTCTTCTAAATTTAGGTGAAGTCAGAATGCAGAAACCAATTTTTTTAACTTTTGACCATTTATAGTAAAGATGATAAATAATGGTCCTCTACAAATTGAACCATATGGAAGAATAGGAAAGGGAAAAAGGATTTCAAGCCGTTATCTTTAATTTAAGAAAACAATAAGAATCTGCAAGGAAGAATCTACAGTACTGTTCTGCTCAAGGCCTGTTTAAGTTCTTTACAATCAAGGGAAAGCTGCTCGGCTGCACCTTTGTTATGATATTATCCTCGTACAGGAAGGTTATGCCTCTCGAGGAGGTTATACTGGCAATAAGGGAAACAGAAATCCAAGCTTCTAGTGCCATTTACCCTGAAAGTTTGTGAAAAACTTCTTCCTGGCAGTTTACCCCATTTAACTTTACAGAAAACAGATGGCTGTCGCGGAACTTGAAAGTTGAAAACTCCATGTAAATGTTGCTCCAGGATTAACATGGTCTCTTTTCAACTCCATCCTTAGATCTGCATCTCACTGTCACGACTTCACTAATTTATTAATGACATTATGTTTTCCTCTATGCTTACCTCTTCGTTTAAGTTGCTGATTCTTGAGCCCCTTGATCATAAGAGCCGTACCTGCATATGTGGCAAGAAGTGAAAGCTTCTGTTGATTGCGCAGATGTCACCAGCAAAATAAGAAAATAAAGGATGCCTTGTGTTGGGTAAGCGGCTGTATATCTCATCTCTTTTGTATAAGTTAGACTCAAGTAATACTACATTGATCAGCGGATATATGCTCCGCTCTCTCTACTAATTTCTACTCAACAAGCCGGTGGTTGTCACCGAGCATTGAATAGTTCTTTTACTGGGTGAATGAAGACATTACTTCCAATAAACGGAGACATAAACTGAACTAGACAAGACAAGATGTAACTTCCTTACTACGAGTCCCATACTGAAGTAAATTAGAGTGGGAAGATATGTCTCTTGAATGAATTCTGCACAGTGCAATTGAAATAGGATTGGAGACCATTTATGCATATCTATGAGGATCCATTTGACACATGGTATACACATTAGACAATTTTCATCCCTGTTCAAGTTTGCTGTTGATATTAACATTGAAGGTGACTTAAAATCAATCTCCACAGTAAGATTTAGTTTATACGATTGGTGAAGAGAGCAGCTATGTAGTAGAAGTGTAGAACTATGAAGGGCCTTTTTGACTGTCTACTATGTGTTTGTCTCAGTGAAAATATTATAAGAGCAGAGAACAGGAAGAGGACAAAGTTGGAGTTTACTGCATTAAATAGCCTGTTTGTCTGTTTTATGAATGCAGTTAGCCCAGAGCCTGACATAGCCACATTCAACTTAATGTGTACAACAGTATGTCATAGAAGAAGCTGAAGTGATGAAGTATACTAGATTCACACCACGCCAAACAAACAATAGACTGAATTACCTCGTATGTATTTCTTCAATGTGACATAAAAACTGCTACAAAGAATTACACATGATATGAACTAAATATGATATGTATGACACAAATAATAACAATATCCTGTGTCTAAACGAATCAACTCCTATATTTGCACAAAGAAATGAATACTTATCTGCAGGAAAGAATGAATGAATTTGTCTAGACCTACAAAGAATTCCTGTACCGCAAACGAAACCCAATATTAAGCGGGTTGAGAAAAACTGGAAGAACTCGCTGCAGCGGCATCAACTGGATTCGGAGTCCATAGTGAGAGCGTGTAAAGAGGCTGATCAATCCATCCTAGTGTAACCGCTTCTTCCTCACCTTGCCTTTCCATGTTGTAGCTGTCGTTTGAGTACATCCTTAACAGCATTTGGCTCTGAATAGCCTCTCGCTCTCTGATCTTCATACACTGAAACCCTTCCCTTTCCATCCTCCTCTTCCAACTATCAAACCTCTCGTGCCTCTCAACCCTGTCACTCCCTTCACAAGCGACAATGTTCCTAATTTCTCGGCCCAGCATCTCCTCGATCTTGACCCTTGCTGGACTGTCAAAGGGGAGGCTAGACTCAACGGTATCAAATACAGCTGAGTAGTATCTGAGCGAACTGCAGACTCTTTTGTCGAAGTTAGGTTCGTTGTGATCAGCTTCCTGCTCGGCCATCACCACAGCAACTGGATTTGTGCTTCGAATCAAACCCATGAAATCCCTAAATGCACCATCAGTGGTGTCATAAAGAAGCTTGTGGAGCTGGAAAATGCAGTTTACTGCCACAGTTTCTCCTTCTTTGACATGGAGCATCCACAGCCTAACATCTTCCAACCTGTCTACAACGTGGTGGAACTCGAACTCCAGATTGAGCAATTCAGCAAACCCTGATAACCTCTCTCCTGTCTCGATCAAATCTTGCTTCGACTCCCCCACGCCAGTGATCCTAACATGGCTGGGAGGATTGTGTCTTGAGGCCAAGCTTTGGAAGAAGCCCGGCCATTGAAGCCCTTGCTTGATGTCGAAATCGATAATGTGCACCTTATCTTTGCCTTCAAAGGCCCTAAGCAACATCTCATTGGCAGTGAAGTGAATGAACTTCGGAATTGGACTAATCTGATTCAGAAGCCTCAATGCAGCAGCACCAGAATCATCATCAAACCGATCAAGCTCCCTAGGAATACTCAAATGAAAAAGATGAGGCCAAATTCTGGTCACCCTCAACGCCAAAGCCTCGGTAAAGTAAGCAGACAGACGACTAATAGCGGACCGACCCCTAGGGGAAGCCTGATCACCCAACTTAGCAATGAAATGATTAATAACTGCAATGTTCCTCGAACTAATCGCTTCAACACAACCCATCAAATAGCTAACAAGCTCAAACCCTTGCAGTTCAATCTGATCATTGTCATTGTGAGACATCATACTGCTAGTAGTACCATCACCAGGGTTATGCATCATAGAGCCATTTCCAAACTCATGCTCAGAAGTAGTCTGCTCACTAAGCCTAAAACCAAAGCTGTGGCTCTCGGAGGACGAACTCGAACCTGAAGTTGTTGAAGCTATCATAGGACCACCACCACCACCATGGCTAGTTTCCACATCCCTATCACCACCACCATGTTCCGTAATCTCGGTCACACCGGATTCCACCCAAGGGTTGTGCAACAAAGGTGGCAAAGGTGATGGGATGACATCAGTGGGAGTAAAACAAACCCTTTCTTCCTCTCCTGAGCAGGTAATTGAAAACGGCAATTGAGGGAAATTAACCACTCCGAAACCGGGCTGCTGAACCCAAAAGTTACCACCACAACTACCCAAATTTCCTAAGCTCAATTGCTCCCTACCCTTTGGAGAAAAATCATCACTTTCTCCAAAACCAAAACTAGCCTCTTTCTTCCTCTTAACCCTCCCACCAAAACAAGACTCATCATCATCATAACCGCCCTCAAAACCGCCTTGCTCCGCAAATCTCCTCTTCAAACTCTTCCCTTTCTCACCCCAAAACTCTGCCTTGATCTCCCTCCTCCCCTCAGGAGAAGGCGGCAACCGGATACTCTGCTTCAAAGACCTGGCTTCTATCGGCTTCTCGACGGAAATGCTGTTGACTGGCCTGACTGATTGCGGTGGTCTCGAAACGTCTCTCCTCGGAAAATTACAAGGCAAGTCCAATCTCTGTGTGCTCATTGATGGCAGAGGATAATGACAAGCTTGATACTGTGCTGATGCTTCACTTCTTAATCTATGCCTTGGTGACAACAATGTGGATGAAAACCCAGCCAACATTCTTCTCAATGGCCAGTCCTTTCTCTTTCCTTTTTTCTTTTCTCCCTTAAAAACTCACCTTTCAACTTCCTCTGTTTTCCTCTGTTTTCCCCTGTTTTCCTCTGTTTCACTCTGTTTTTTTTCCTCCCTCACACACAATATAGCAACCAAAGTGCAACAATATGCAACAATACTATATGATATTATAATGAATATGAACAAATTCTTCTGTGTGTGTGAGAGTGTGGGTGAATTTCAAAGGGAATCCGATGAGTTCAGTTCAGAGAAAAAAGAACAATAATAAATCCAAAGAATATGTGTTTTTGTTTTGTGTTGTGTTGTGAAAATGTGAGTTTGTCTCTCTACAATGAATAAATAATTTAAATAAATAAATAAATTTTATGTTCAGTAAGAATAAAGAATGAATATATATCTAACTACACAATCAAATCATATATAATAATATAACAAATGAAAGAATTTATGTGAAAAAGATTAAAACTTTCATCGGATTCTTAAGTTTTTTTTTAATGAAAAATCATTGGTAAAATCTTTGGTTAGCAAACACAGAAGAAAAGAGAAGAGAGTTGAAGAAACATACCTGAACATCATCAACATTATCAGCAGCAAAGTGGCAGCAAAAACTCTGACTTACCCATAAGAAGATACCCATAGCAATAGCATGCATCAAACCTTTTAAGACAATGTAATTCCAAAGTTTACCCTAAGACAGCAAAATGGCAAAACATACAACATAAGCAACAAGTTTTTAGTATTAGGTAGAAAATGACATGACTAAAAAAAAAAAGACGTAAGAAAAACTACCCTTGTTTTTATATAAGCAAAGGAAAAGGAAAAGATGCTAACTTTATTATGTGTGTTGTGTCTTGATGTCTTATGAGATGATCTAACACTCATGGATTACTTTCTCTGTCCTGCTGCTGATGCACCCATGATGACAAACAAACAATCTAATGTCCCTATCAAAAGCTATAGCTAAAGTGGGTTTAGGTCCTGTTGTTGACTGTTTTTATGTACTTATGATGATAATAAGGGTGAAAATGTTGATATGGGGCTATTTTTGGGAAGTGGTGATGCCCCCAGAATTTTTCGGAGGTTGAGCCTGATGGCCGTTGGATGAGATATCTGACGGCTAAGGTTATGTTACCGTTGAGGATTTGTCGGCGAAATATGACCGTTAGTGAGAAAGTTTGTTGTACGGTCACTTATTACTATTATCTCGCGGGTGTTTGTGATTATTCAGGAGTTGCACGAGTGTGGCACGTGCTTGTATCTTTATTGTCATTATTTCCCTTTTCGGTTGGACTGTTTATGTGACCGTTGAGGGGTATGTTTCATTTTTATTTTTTTGACTGAGTTTATGGCTTTAATATGCTGTATCTTTTTGTTTGTTCCTGCTTTTGAGCTTTTCCTCTTTTTCAGTTTTTCCTCCTTTGATTTGTGCTCTTATGCCTTTTATCCCCTTTTGATCTTTCTTGTGATTATATTCTTTTTTAAATCAGTGTATTTTCCATAGATTAAATGGAATTAGCATGTGGACTAATTGACTTCTCTCATAGTCGTAAGTTGGAAAATTTTACAAAGCTTGTAATAGTCGCTTTGTTGATTTCTTTGAACGAATCAGTAAGTAATGATATTATTTTTTTGTTTGAAAGGGGGAAATAGGTGATGATAGATTAACTATCCAAATTATATTTGCATCACCTGAGATTTTTTTGCTTTATGTTGGCAAGAGAAAAATGTTAAGAGGTTCAAAACAATTTTAGTTAAAGCTATATTTTGTTCGTCGATATTATTATAGTTGAGTTTTTTAATTTTAGTTCAGTTCAGTTTTAGTTATAATGTTAACTACCTTTAGTTTTTTTTCAATTTAGTTGTTTCAGTTCAATTTCAATTTCAGCCAACTAAGACATACCCTAACTTTTGATAGTTTGGATATATTCTTTTTAGTTTCCGAAAATGTATCTTTAGATCAGTTCATTCAGTAAAAAGAGATGACATAAATATACATCCGCAATTGTTTACTCGTATCATTCAAAAGTCACCACTTAATTTTTATAAACGGTTAATATTGGTTGATTATATAAGTAACTGAATATCAAAATAGTTAACCTAAAGTTTTACCTCAGCACTATTCCATTCAATTGAGATAATATGAAAAGAGCAGTTAGCAGTTAGTAAGAACAGTTAGCATTTAGCAAGAGCAGTTTTGAATAGTAGTTAGCAGTTAGACTTGTTTGGTACATTTTACATCCTCATTCTTCAGATCTTGTATGCGCTCTACAAGGCGTTGTGGGCTCCGGCCACATGTAGGGAAACTTGCACGTGTAGTTCTGGCCAGGCCCCAGCTCCAATATTCCAAAATACTTGCAATGAAGAGGATGTGGTGGATTTTGGAACGGAAAGTACTATTTTATTTAGGCTCGTACACCCCTGGCAAAATACTGAAATTTGATTTATATATTAATCAACTTATTTCTTTCTTCCATCAAAAAAATCAACTTATTTCTTTCATGTATAAAATAGGTTCACAAAAAAAAAAAAATCTATAAAACAGGTTCAAACAAACTTATTTTGCTATAAGGGCTTTGTCCTTACCTTCCCTCTCAGTTTCTTCTCAGTTTCAAAACATGTCCTAATAATTTTCAAAAGTTATTTTTAAGTACTCAAGGTCATGGACTCGTGGATGAATAAGGTTCAAATAATTGCTTGACTATTAAGGACTTAGAAAAACAATATAGTAGGAAATAAAATCTAATTACATAGGCATACGCGTTCAATATCTAATCATTCTAAAACTGCAGTGAATCTAAATACTAAACCTTCCTTTTAACCAGCGATACTTGTTGGTCAATATCAGGATCAAACCTATCTCTAGTACTTCCATCGAGTCTAACTAAGTAACTAACCGATGTATACTAACAGAGCAACAATCCTGGCACAAGCACAAGTGCACAACACGATCAGATTCGGTCGGGTAACTTGTCAGCTTTTACAACTGGGTTAGCTTTGGCTAAAGCATCCTTGCCGGGTGCCTTATAATCTATAGCGCACTTGTGCTTTTCTGGGTACCGATGAGACGAGCAGAAGGTGGCCCCACAGCGGCAATTGAACCCCAGTAATCCCACTTTCTTGTTACAGCAGCTACAGCGGTCTTTGGGCTTCGGTGTCTCCTCCACCCGAGGCATGGCGAAATTGAATACCGATGATGATGATGCTGACGATGGTTCAGCTGACAATGCGATTGTATACTTCTGGGAAGCCTCTCTGGCAGTTTCTATCTCTTGCTGCGCAGCCAGTGATGCCGTCAGATTCTCCCGGGCAGCAATCTTGGCAGCAGCTTTTTCCTCGTCTATCGCAGCTTGAAATAGCATCATAGCCTTCTGGATGTTGGTAGTGGTTTCTTGCTCTTTCTTCTCTGCAGCCCTTACTGTCGTCGTAGACGTCTGGGAAGCAACTTGGGCTCCTGTTTTTTGGTCTTTCATCTTCAAGCAGCTGTCCCGGTAACACTTGGAACATAGGTTCATCGTCTGTGGCGTTCCGTAGAAGCCACAGCCGTTAGCACAGAGGTTCGACGCAGCAAATTGAGAATTCTCCATTATGAGTTAAGACCAAAGACTATCTCCGTTCAATTACTTAATCAAGAATAGGACCTTAATTTTTCCTTCTCTCAATTAAGGATGGGACTTCACGTAATAATCCTACAGTAAGTTCTAAACTTCTGATGACAACCTGATCACGGTATATATAATCACGTAATATTACAGTATGAGTTCTGAATTTCTAATGACAACCTGATCACTGGTATATATAATATAATGGGAGAACTCTTTTCAGGAAAGAAACAAAATCCAAGTTTTAGTCTAATTACAAGACTCACGCCGTCACGGGCAAGGCTTCAAGCTTATTTTTAGTTCACTCAGAGGCCGCAGAAAAAGGAAAGAAAACCATACAAACAATAACAAATTCAAATTTTGCCACCGACTCCAATAAGCCATGTTTATAAATTTTCCACCCCAGTCCTGCTAGAAAACACTGGTTGAAAGTAAACAATATAATCAATTTCATAAGAAGAATCAAACTCATACGACTGACTAATTACTCTGTGGGCTAGGTCTCTGTAAATCTACAAGCTTTTGGTTTAGAAGGGTAATAATTCCTAAATTAACTCCAAAAACAACGCTTCCTGCTTACTTGTGAGGCCAAGCTCACTCATAGTCTTGTTGCACTCTCCATCACCGAATGCCTGACGTGGGTAAGGTCTCACCTGCACATAAGAAAATAATCATGTATCAGAATGGTGTTTAGTATAATATCTGAGAACTGAGAACTGAGAACTGAGAAGCTTCAGCATATAATTTCAAAATTACCAATATTTTACAGAATAAATAACAAACATACGAGTAAAAAAATTACAAACACCAGTTCACATATCAGGTCATATGCATAGTGATATCATGTGAAAAATGAGGATGAAGAACACTCGTGTATTCAGCAATTCAGCCTTATAGCTTAAATAAAAAATACTCCGTACAAAGTAAAAGTTGATTGAGTTGTTGAAAGCAAGAAGGATGGATTATCACATTAGTATGGTGAGACTCTTACCATTCTGTAGGTCCCAGGCTTCACCCATCTCCCAATGTCAATGAAGTCAAACAGACACTGCATCAACCAGAGCAAGTTAGCATCCACTAAATTGAAAGGATCAGAAAGACACTCAACAGATTCTGAGGTTATTAAAACATGTACCTGCAATTTATCAGATTTCAGGAACCGGCGGCCACGTCTGCTACCATCGGGCATCCTAACAAGAAGAGTCACTGTGTTCTCCTCATCGGCCAATGGTTCCTGCGGAAGTGAAGCTTCTTTTGCAGCTAGTTGCCTCTCAAGCTCCTGGCAGCATACAGAAACAATGATGCTCAGATGAAGAAAGCAAGGCTACTGCTGCAAACTACATGAATCTAAAGGCCCTACATACAGTATATTTCTAACTATTCATCAGAAAATGTTCATGTAACACAGGAATGACATGGGCAGCGAGCCAGCAAGACTACAGGAGTGAAGCGCTCATTAAATATCAAATGCAGATCAAATCACATAAAGTATACCTCATTGCTACCATAAATTGAATGAACAAAATGCTACAACTTGTAAGTAAAAAGCTGTCCGTGTGAATACAATAATTACTCACATATAATCCACCTAAGCAGATGGCTTTTGAAATCACCCAAGATACCAGTCACCGAAGTTCTGCAGGCCATTGGGTGCCTAAAAATGACATTTAGGGAAGGAGTGACCAGAAAGGGAAAATGAAATGGTACTGTAGGGTGTGTCAGGGTGTGGTTGTGTGTCTATTGCAATTTCATTTTGGTCCTTTGCTAGCTGACCCCTAATAGGTATAGGGATTGAGGCTATATATGATGTTGCTGCTGTTGTTATTGTTGCTGAAGTAATTAGAACAAGTAATTACCTACAAATTTCATTAAATAAAAAAAAAATACAAACACAGCGCACACATATACAGGCTGTAAGTGCACATGGATAAACATAATACTCCCCAACAGAGTATCGCATGCCGGATCATGCATTAGTCAAATTCTGACCTACAAACAAGACCATTTGTCACAAAAAGGGTTCACAAACATGCTACCAAGATCATGCATTAGTCAAAATAGGAATGTACCTCATGTTAGTCGTTTTATTCCTACAAATCTTAAAATGGCATTTGAGTATATGAGGTACATTCTAAGATATGAATCTATTTCAAAAACACCAATGACATCAGGTCTTAAGATTACAGTCCATTCAATAGCATAAATGAATAATACTGGAATGTCACCTGTTCTTGCTCCAGCTTCCTCCGGGACTCTTCCTCTTTCTGTCTCCGTTCTTCAAGTGCTGCTTCTCTAGCAGCTCTCTCTTCCTCCATAGCTATCAGTTCCTTCTCCCTATCAGCTTCAAGGGCAGCAAGATACTCATCGTCCTGGGCAAGTCACATGGATATAAGAGTAAATGTCAGCAACAGATACAGAGAGCATCCCACAGTGCAAACATTTGGTTAGCTAGCCTATGTTGAGTGGCATTCGTCTAGTTGCATTTGGAAGAAAAGAATACCTGTTGTTCCCTAATAGAACGCTGAGCAGCAAGACCAGGTGAGGGAGGACGAGGTGATCTCCAAGAGGTATTGATCCCCGGGCGCATAAACTGATGTGGCGCATATGGAACATTAAATCCACCTTCAGGAACTCCGCCAAACATGGCAGCCTCTAGCATTACAGCTTCATCATGCTCCTCAGAAGAGATGCCTCCCCACTACAAGAAGCAGCTTAGTAGGTTAATCATTTATAACGCCTTCATGTCCAGAATTCAATATCTTGTTCACTGTTGTCATCATGACAAATCCTAATAAAACCAACTTCTGTTTACTATCTCCATTTTTAGTCACTATTGCATGCACTGAACACATTGCAGATAACCTGCTAAACTAGTGGAAGTACAGAAGTACCTCATCTGAAGGGAAAGCGTTTCCATTAGGTTGAGTCTGACTAGCATCACTGGGTAGTGAAGCAGTCACAGGGCTAACTTCTGTTTCCCCAACTTCCCTTTGAACCTCCCCAGAGCTGGATGATTGTCGCCTGGACCTGTGCCTTACTAGGGGTAGCTCGTCCAACTCCTCAACATCATCTTGGATGGATGAACTTCCTATTTCTTTCTTATGACTTGTAGAGGAATCATCAGAAGAACCAACCCCTTGCCTTCAATAACCAACATTTTAATTAAAATTAAGGTTCGAAAATGATGTTCCTTCCACCAAGGTACCGAGTACCAACCTAGGTCCACAAAACTACTAGGAATTTCACCCTCTGTGTGACTACATCTGATGAATGATGACCAGCGACATAAAGCCATAAAGGTAGAACATCTGTAGATACTTGAAGATTAAAAGGGTAGAGGGGGGACAACATGAAGACAACAAAATGGTACACAGACAAATGAAACAACAAATAGCTTGCTTTCACATCACGGAAGATTTCAGTATTTAAGCACGAGGAGTAACAAGCCAGTGATAGTCTTAGCCTTGCAGCTGCATCGGCATAAGCGTCATCAAAGAACTAATAGTAAATGGGGTAGAGCCGACAAGCAACTAACACTGTCAACTAAAGCAACGAGAAAACAACAATCAATCAACTTCAAACAACAAGCATAAACTAAACTAAGTGATAAGTCACAGTAACTAAACAACAAGAGGCATAAACCATTGACTTCTCGCAAGTTCACCTGCTTCACATGGTTGACACACACAAACACCATAAGCTACACCAAGTGACAAGTCATCTGGAAGACCTTAATGTGCAAAGTAATCAATACATTACCCTGGTTTGACCACATCAGTTATCCCTAGTTCTTCCAGCTGAGAAGTCTTATCAGCACTTGATCCAGAACTTCCAGGTTCAATACCCTGCTCCCGACGCAGCCTTTCCTCCTCCGCTGTCTGCATAGATTTTGTAAAGAGGATCAGCTTAAAAGCTTGCACAGTCGTGGCATCAAACAAAATGGTATAGAACCGAATAGCATAGACCACAGACCTTCAAGGAAAGAGACACAGCATGTGCAATTTCATCTCGCGGAGTAGGCATTTGCTGTGGTCCAGTACTAGGCAACTCCTACAAAAGAAAAAGCGAATACTTAAGCCAACATGGCTTCAGAAAGCACATGAACACTTTAGATTGAGAGGAGTTAATAGCTGAAAAGTGACAGCACTAACTTGCTGATTCTGAAGTTCAGCATCTCTCTTGGAAGCTTCTATGGCAGCTCTGATCATTTCTTCCTCTATATCAGTCCCATCTGGTACAGTGTCAAAACGAGGTACCCCTGGTAAGTTGTCAAATTGAGGTGCATCTGGTATGTTGTAACTCGGAGCAATGCCGCCGCCACGTGTAGTCTCCCGGACCATGTCATCATCTTCATCATCAATTACGACAGTTCCACGGATTTCTGGTCCTGCAACATCTACAGCATCTGTGACTTCTTCTATCCTAGGACCATGTCCAGAATGAGTACCTAAAGGGTCAGGACCATCCCTGACTTCGATTGGAATTTGCCTGACTTCCCTGGGGTGGGACACAAAGGGTGTACGGCCAGTGAGCCCAGAACTCTGCTCAAACAAGCCCCCACTATCAAAGAAGTTCCTTCCAACACCCGTTGGATCAAGAATTGAAAACGGGTTTAGCCCTCTGGTAGCTGATAGAAGAGATGAAGGACGGCGGGGCATAAACTCTGGGGGCTCATCTACATCCATTAAATCATCCATGGCAGCAGTTGCCCTGACTGGCACATCCTGCAGACTAGATAAGAGAGTATCAAAATTATCAAGAAGACTCAGGAAGTGAACAATCTCAGGAAGCTGGTGATGGAAAGTGAACAATCTAAGATGACTGTATACCAAACTGTATTCTCAGGACAAAGATAATGTTAAACAGGGGTGATCATGCAGGCTAAACTTACGGGTTTCTGTCTCCCTCGCTGAAATGCGCATTAATGGCTTCATTAAGGTTGCCACCATAAGCCTACAGATCGAATATGTAAATCAATTGCACACACAGGTGAATAC
>ONZK01001710.1:35918-45921 GCA_900322385.1 Pharnaceum exiguum | reverse complement strand
TACTTCACTAAACTTATTTCTTAATTGTAAAATTCAAATGAAGCTGCTAAAATAACGGAAATTGAAAATTAAGGAAAATAAGTCATAGAGACGACAGCAAATTGGTCCCAAACTCTTATTATATCGTTCTAAAAAAAAAAAACTCTTGTTATATCATCCATGTACAGTACTTTTTGTTTGAGAACGAGGGGGTATGGGGTGGGCGGAGGGGACGTTGGGCTGGGCTATGACTTGTATGTCTATTGCCCAACTGAAACATTTGTAATCAATGACTTGGGTTGGACTTATTTGTTGGGCCTTTCATTGGTGTATGGTTATTCCTTATTCGTCCGTTCCCAAAGAGTGGCTTTTTCTAGTTGTTTGTGATGATGATTACGGAGTATTACTTATTTTGTATGTGCTCAACGATTATAGCAGTGTAAATAAAAAAAATTATTATTAATGTTCAGATTATATTCTAGACTATGATATCTTGGAGGGCTCATATGTGATTGAAAATTTGTGGCATTTTGATTCATATTCTCTTTACTTTAATTCTCTTACTCATATACAATCGCCAATCGGTGTAAATTTATATTGAATTTTTTTTGTCAAATTATTACGACATTTGCGTGGACCAAAGATTAGCTGACTTTAATTGGACATCTCCACTTTGCTAAATGTGAATTTCTTCAAAACAAAAATGTACATCCGTTTTATACTTTTATGTATGCAAATACTTTTTATGGTGATATAAATGATCAGGGGGTTACTAATCAAAGTTAAGATGGATAACAAGATCTGTCTCAATAGATAGTAGACTTAGTTTGTGGCTCGTCATGACACATAGTAGAACTTGTCGTCACATTAATATATGAGTTTAACCAATTTTAGTTTCGTCTAGTTTTGTAAATTCATTTCATATGCTTTGTATGTGAATTTTTTGTCACAACATTGCCTATGTGTAGCCGATGAATGCTTCAAACAAAACTTTTTGGTATCGGACATTTCACACAATTTATGGCCCTAGATATTGAAACAAATTGGCATCGGTGCCAATTTACAGCACTAGATTGTGAAATGTAACTTAGTATCCAAGAATACGAAGATAAGAAAAACTATTATTTATGATGTTTTTATTTTATTATTCATCGTAAACAATAGTTAGTTTGTTTATATTAGATAATGGTTCTTATTGATGAACTCATCGTGTCAAATTTTGACACAATACAAAAGGGTCGTAAGGATCAAGGATAACATTGCAGGGAGGGATGATTTTAATTTGGGAGTTACCATGGTTTTGTATACGCAAGAGAAAGTGGAGTAATAGTTCATTTTGGTTGATAATGGAGGAAACTATATGCGATTTGACCATAGGCCCTAGCCTCTAGGTATAGAAAATTCAGAATGGAAAGAGGGAGGGAGGGATCATCGAAAACAAGATTATGTGTGAACAATGATTATGTGCAATTCACATGCGTTCATTAGGGGTAGTTTCGGTAGATTAGGTGTTTTAGTACTTCTTGACCGAGTTGACTCCCTTATTAGGTAGTTTAGGACAAAATAAATTTTATAAGGTAGTTCGGTATAAATGACCCATTTTATAAGGTAGTTTCATATAATTTTCTCTTTATTATCTATTGCAATATACTATATATAACAATATATAATGTATTACAATATAGTATAAATGAAAGACATCATCTAAGTGTAAGTGTGACCACATGGACATATTTTTTTTATGTAAAATGACTGGTGATAACACTAACTACTGAAATTATTCACCTGTACTAGTAAGAACATGTCGAAGAAATAAAATAAATTGATATTATTCACCTAACTCATAGTCGTAAAGATTGTATCCCTTGTTGTCTTTATTACTCTCCTCCGAGGGACTCTTCTCACATTTCCTCTTCATTAAGTCAACTTTCAACACCTTATCGAGCTTTGAGCTGAGCTGTTTAGTTGCGTCGGTCAACTAAGAGCAGACGAGTATGCCAATGATACAAATTGACCAGCGAGATCTATTATAAAGAACTCTTTGTATGTGTACTATGGAGTCTATACGTAGCTATTCAAGTATTGGTCTTATTTGCTTTTTTCTTGAAAAAAAATGGTTGAGAATAATAATTTTACAATCAATTGCTTAGTTCACCGTTAGGCTTTAATATGATTAAACTTGGACTCGTCTGCCACTGTCTAGGGGACCTTCCTGTAGATCACAATATCTCCACATTTACTTGAATGGTTCGTGGAAAATAGACTATAGCAAAATGGCTACAAAACCTTACAATACTTCTTATTTTTGGTGAACTTATTGAAAGTCAATATTTCAATGCAGCAATGCGGTCAATCTCGCAAAAAAACAACCTCTCTATTTTTTTAAATAGGGGTAAGATTGCGTACATCTTGACCACGAGCACAGCCATCTAATGGAGATTTACACTCGATTGTTGTTGTTGTTCGTGGAAAATGGACATCGCGTTCGTTGGTTACACCTCGATAGCTACTTGGGATCACCGTCATTTTGTGCTTGGACATGCCACCAATGGTTTTGGCCAAATTGGCACTTCACGCGGAGGCTGTCGCACTCTCCCTTGCCATCAAATGATTGTTAACTAATGGTTTTTTACATGTTATCTTTTATTCAGATAGTAGAACTCTCCAATTGCAGATTGACGATTTGATGTCACCAAAAGGTGTCCTAGGGACGTGTATTCACCAAGGCAGGAAAACTCTTCAAACCTTTCATAACTAAGATATCATGAATCTGCCGAGATCTTGTAATAAAGTAACTAATTACCTTGCCGTTAGGGCTTGTAGATTAGAACTTGTTAGCTACTTGTTTTAATAAGTATGTCATCTTTCTATCTTGACAAAAAAAAAAGTATGTGAATTTTAGCTCTACCATAGTCGAGTTCACATAACTTTAGCCCAAATATTTGTTTTGCTATGTGATGTTCCTTTTAGGTGAGGCAAACATTCAAATTGGCAAGCGGCAAGCCAACTTGTGTCATATGTTGGCACTATTCGTGGTAGAGCTGCAATTCTGTGCTCAAGTAGATCAGACGTCATTTTTGACAAGAAAGTTTGAAGTATTCTTAACTAGGCAAAGCTCGGCCGCAAACTCTCCCTTCTTTCGTACGTCTCACTCACTGAGGCAGTGAGGCGTGATAAGGGCCACGTTACAACTTATTACATAGTTCTATTGTAGAAGTGATCGATCTGAATTAAAAAAAAAAACTTGTTCTGTTCTGTGTACAAAATACATTCCAAACTCTAAGGCGGCAAGGATGAAATTAAACCCCACTAACATCCTTAGGAATAAGGTTGCAGACCTGCAATTGGTACCACAATCGAACAGATACAATAATATTTGTAGCTAGCTACTTTATTATGTACAGCAAATAAATTTCGCTCGATGTCACACAGTCTAACTCTATTTGCAAATCGATAACCAATGGAATTGGAGTCATGGAAAGTGTCACTTTCGATCTTCACTAGATTTCGTCCCTTTATTTCAGAGCCCAAGACCACGGATCCTCCTTACATTGCTTCAAATGCCGGCTCATTACACATGTCAAAGTCTCACTTTGCTACACAATATAATAGTGCTAGTTTATACTATAGTGCTGTAAATCCTGTAATTAATAACATGACATTCTTAAAGTTTCCTGCCTGAGATGGCAACCTTAATAACATATAAATTTTGCTCGGCTCCAATTCTAACTTTACTTCCACTATTGCTGGAAGTTGTTAGAGAAACTACGTCTACTACAACAGTGTGTACACAACTTACCTTGCACAATTGATAAGTGGGAATTACACTTACTGTTTGTTGTATTCAACGTCTTACTATGGAGTCAGACAGGATTACTTCATGTATGTACATGAAACTACTGGATAAATTCGCAGAGTTAGAAGTGACCCAGGCGAGCCTAAGGGCAGACATAGATGAAATGAGGGAAGACCGAACGCCGAACAGCCGGCGGCCGCCAAGGAGGGCGAAAGATGAGTTTGAGGGATGGCAGCAGCCGTTCCCGGGTAACTTCAAGAGTCCTCACCGCAAGTTGCTTAACTCGCTCGGTCATGCTGTCTATGTTAGGAGCACTATGGGAGACATCATGTTCTGGTTAGTGAAATTCTACTAACTCATTTTAATAGTGCTTGAGGTGCTTTCTAATTTGGACCAATTGTTCCTTAATAATGTGATGGTTCTTACTAGTAATAGATAATCGAAATCGAACAGTACTTGATGCTGATAGTTGGATGACCTTAATTAATTGTCCAGTTGATAGTCGATCAGATCAGCCGCCATTTTATTTACTTTAACTCGTAATTAGTGGTCTCAAGTCTGACAAGACTTAATATAGTATGTACCATGTCCACTTTCATTTCTGTCACTCATTGGGGTGAGATCAAAGCCACGTCCCATGCCTGCTTTTAGAAATACACAACTTTAATTAAAGTTGATTGAATAGACACTCTCCCGTGATGAGCATGTGATGACTGATTAGAGACATATCCATGCTGTTGAGTGGGACTAGCTGTTAACACTCAAGTACTCAACAATGTTGTTGCATTGTTCCTTTTTTTCTTCGCAAGGCACTCGACCATTCGCTAGTAGTAGCAAGACTAGCAACTTGCAACTGGTAGTCTGGTAGGAATTAGCAACCTTAGCTTTCTGATACAGTAGGAAAACGCGCCCAAAATTGAAGTCGTACCTCCCTCGTTTTCAAGGTCTTCACTCTTCTTCTCACTTTCTTTAAACGGGTTTCACAATGCAATGTTCTCCCCGATTTCATTTTGGCTTGCTTTTTTGGTGTAAGATACCAATTTGGATTAAACCTTACCCAAATTCTTTTACTTTCACCCAATTTCACATTAACAATTATTAAAGAATACCAAGATCAATTGTGACAAATGTTACCCAACCTTAATATGTGAAATGTGAGCAATCATATAAGTGACAATACGCTGATGAAATCTGTTCAGTTTGATCAACACCCTTTTTTCTATTTTTCTTCAACTTCATTACAGTATTATATTTGAGCTAATTAAATACTTAAAAATAATTGAAAAAGAGAGGAGACTTTTTGGCCGATGACCAACTCTAGGACTAGGAGTAGTTGACCGATCTCAAATGTCGTAACTTAGGGTATGTTTAATTTCTTCCCTAATTAAAATTATACTGAACTGGAAAAAATTGTATGAAGTTATATAACTAAAAAATTAACTAAACCGAAAAAACGAAAATGTAAAAGTAACATTATAGATGAGCAAAACACAACGTTAATAACCCTATTCGATTCAAATTATTGCCATTTTTTATTATTATTAGTATGTGAGATATTGTTCTTGAGAAAGCACATTCGCACTAGTTCACAGCCGCAACAGTACAAGTCTCCCTTGCATTAATTGCCGTCATGCAAGCCGGCTAACTGCAGCTTACAAGTGGTGATATTATATTTCCTTGTTCGCTGGATATGATACAGTTTGGATAATATATAATATGATAAAAATAACAACAATTCAACAAACAAAGGCGTCGTTATGACAATTAGCTTTATAACATAACATGAAGCTCACAGAGACCATTACACCACCGCTAATTAAAGTAGACCCAGGGCAAAAGCTAAGTAAGCTAGTACACGAGAAAAATTAGATGGGGTCGAACAAGTTTCTGCATAGAGAGATCGAGGATAGGTGTTCTGAGTTGGAAGCAAGTCATGAGAGTCTGAAAGCAGATATAGCAGGGATGTTGGATGATCAGCAGAAGTGTAATTATAAACGTAGGAGAGATAATGGAATACGTGATCAAACGCAACGAGTAGAAGTATTTCCAGGGAACTACAATTTCAAGATGCCTTATCTTAAGCTGCTTAACTCCCTTGGTCATGCTGTCTATGTTCGCCATCCTGTCTCAGGCAAGATTTTGTTCTGGTTAGTGAAAGCATTCTTTGAGTATTAGTACATGCATGCCGTTGCTATGAGGTGGTGCTAGTTTGATCAATTCGTTTGATTTTATGTAGTTTGGTTTTGATTTCTGCTGTGTGTGCATGAATATGACTTTTTTTTCACTATTTTTGATTGTCGTTTTCTTCACTACTAATTTGGAGTTGTGGTGAATAGAAGAAGTTTGAGGTACTGATATAGATTAACGGCTTATATTACATGTGCTTCTACCTGAAATAGTTCCTTGAGGTGTTCTTGCAAAGTTGCAATAGTAGCTAGATTTTTTGAAGAGCAAGTATAATGCCCTATGCAATAAGGTCAGCTTTTTCGACCAGAAATCATGAAGGATGATTGATTTTATTATTAAAAAAAAATTGTGAACGTGTTTCATATATGAGACGAGTTAGGCTATTAATAACAATATGAAACGGGTTCGCACAATCGTTGGATATGAAAAACCAAATGAAAAACAAAACAAAATTAGATTGATTTACTAAAATGGTGTGGAAAATAATTTTAATTTCCTAATTAGGCTAGTTTTAGAAGAATTTTCCAATATGGTGTCCATGTAGGATTGGGAATCCCAAACCATAATATTAATTTCTTTTAAATTTTCCTTTTCTTTTAGAAATAGAACAACATCGTTTTTTAATCACTACTGTACTTTTTTCCCTTTTCTTCCCATTTTACAACTCATATCTGCTACTCTGCTAGACATACTGTCTACAGCTTTGTTCCTTGCCTTCATCTAGTTGAACTCTTTTTTTGTTTCTGTTCTTTGATCCGCAATGGTCAATTCGTCATGGTGTGATCTTACCAGTTAGCCCTCATTAATTTCTTAGCAGTTAGCATTCGTCAATTAATTTGATACGTTTCAGAACTTGCAACAGATTATGACTAAAACCATGATGGATCGAACCTGCTTATTCATGTTCGTTATTTCTTCTTTGAATTTGAATAAACTGGCTTCAAGACGTCATTACAAAGGAGATTCAAGTTTTACAAACCCAAATCACATGATAACGGTTGCAGACTTGTAGTCTTGGTCTACATTTTTTGTCCAATTACATTTTCAGTGTATCACAAAAAGTCAAATTCATGTAATATCATTCTTGAAAGGAAAAAAAACGGATGGGAGATAGCAAACATAAAATCAGAAAATGTTGTTGCTCTATTTCTAAGAGAAAAGGAAAATTTTAAATTAATATTTTTGGTTTGGGATTCCCAATCCTACATGGACACCATATTGGAAAATTCTTCTAAAACTAATCTAATTAGGAAATTAAAGTTATCTCCAACACCATTTTAGTAAATGACTCATAAAATTAGTTACACTTCTCAAAATGTTAAGTCTCCTATCAAACAACTGAAGAAATTTTTTCCCTCCAAATATAGTGTGCATAGGTCCTCAATCCCAACTAGTTCAAGGCCTCATTGGCTGCTAGTCTGCCTCGCAACGTTTAAGCCTTGTGCAAGTGAAATTACCACCACCTGGAAGAAGGGTGGAAGCCTAGAACAAATTGGGATGCATCCACAAAACAAATTAATCAAATGGGATGTAAACAGCTGTGAACGTTTGCTAGATCGTTCTACCTTTCCCCCAAACTATTGTATTTTATTGCCAAGATCGATCTCTTTCACCAATATAATAATCTGGTATCCACACCCAGCTGCTTCCAAAAGCGATGGCAACATGATGTAGTAGTAGCAGTACTAGTTCACATCTTCACACATACTTGTCTTGTTAAGTTCTCATCAATTAGATAGATGTCATCTCATCTCATTGGTCTCATTCTCCATCATCATATTGACACTCCTCTACATAACTGCAAAAGACGTTCAACAACAATACAACAATTCGCCTAGTCATGGGAAGGCCTATCTCGATCCCAAAATCCGCTCGACTTGTCAAAGGCCAAAAGTTAAGTAGAGATTACTCCCACAACCCAAAATGTTCTTAAATTGTTGTCCTTTTACACTACTATTTTAGAAAGCTCTCGTATCTTTGTAGCTTCTTTTTTTTAAAAAAAATCTCAATCACGCACATCTCTTACCTGAAACTTTATGCATATAGAAACTGTTAAAATCATTTCAGAACGACGGGAGTAAGAAATAATACTATAACTCATGTAATTTTATCACAAATCTCCGATCTACCAAATAAAGCAATCCAACCAGATAAATAAAACCTGTAAAAAATATAATTTTACTTAAAATAATAACAAAAAATTAATAACAGTAATTCCGAGCTAATGATCCGACCCAAATCCAACTACGAAAAACGACTATTGATGTGAAAAATTAGAACAAATAAAATACAATCATTTAGCGCTTTAATATGAGAGAGAAAATAACAAAACAATAAAATAGAGCTTTATCCAAACAAAACGCCTAAACCAATTTTTTTCTTATATATTGACCCGATTCCATCACTCCAGGCCCAAATGGACACGTCCTAGTGACTGACTCTCTCTAATAACCGTACAACATTAGCCAATTATCAACAACCAATCCTCCAAAACTGTCACTTTCCCATTTCACCCTCCTCTTGCTTCTCTCACCCGTCACGTGACATCTGGCGTGCACCCTTTAAATAACCAATATTTTAAAACAAATAAACAAACACTACTTGTCCTTGTATGTGTTCTGTTTTGTTTCTCCCATCTTGCAACTTGCTGCTAATGCTGCCCTGAGACCCTGCCCGTCGTTCAGACCAACTACTATGCCCAGCTCACCACTTTCCTTACCCCACCACCCTGACCGTGACCCTGACCGAGCTCCGGCAGGCAGTAAAACAAAAAATGGGCTCAGAGCACTCAAGCCCAATCCAAAGCCCAACCCAAAGCCCAATCCCATATCTTAAAGTGGTGGCAGAGAAATGTAGTGAGCTAGAGGAAAGCCAAGCTAGTTTAAAAGAAAAACTCAAAGAGCTGACACTGACAAAACAAAAACATAACAAAGGAGAGAGAGTGGACTCTTGTTCTTCGGATTTGCTAATGACTTTGCCTGGGAACTTTGGTGGTCGTAGGCCGTATGGTCATGTGATTAAGTCCATGGGGCATGCTGTGCACGTGACTAGTGTTTCCTCTACTTGGGAGATTGTTCTCTGGTTAGTCACTCAAATGATCATTCACTTGTATAACTTATATCTTTCTTTTAAAAAAATGGTTGAAAATGTGAGTTGGGTTTTGCTCCAAAGTGACATACAAGCTGGAAAAATGATTGATCATTTGTAATGATGATGATGTTTGTTGGGTGTTTGTTATTTTTGGTGATTGAGAGGAATATTATATTATATTTTCATTGTTTTGATCACAGTTAAGTTATTGGGTATGTTGTAGAATGCTGAAAAAAAAACTATTTTTTATTGATGGAAAAGAAGAAGTGATCTTCAGTGAAAGTGAGCAGTATTTCCTAAGTTATTGGAGTAGAAAATAAAGGGGAAACTAGTTATTATTGGGTTTTGTGTAAATATTTCAACAAATAAAATGAAAGAAGGTGCCTTTAATCTTTGATGATGTCTGTTTTTTGTTTTTGTACGGGCAAAGATTAGTCTAGTTCAGTAAGAAGTTCAGTTCAGTTCAGCAAAGTTCGGCTCTAAAGAAAGGGCGTAATGCCTGAAGAAAAGAAGGGATCTTTAGTGGAAATGATTACTTTTTACATTTTTGTATGGGATTTTGTGCAAATAACTATATTATTGAAAAGGTTTAATCTTTGATGATGTGAATTTTCGTTTGTACTATGATTCTGTTGTTTTTTTTGTCTCCTTCAATTATTATTGTTTTGGTTGGTTAGTAATGTGACTGCTAAGGTATTTGGAAGGATTTTAGTTTGGTTAGAAGTTGATAAAGTAGAAACTTGGAATTTCCATATATGGACAAGGAGGTTTGAGTTTGGATTGGATTGTAAAAGTAGTGCTGAAAGTCTAAAATGGTTGAGTTGTTGGAAGATGTGAGTCACTGAAGGTGTGTGAAGTTTCCATGTATGGGTAGTATAGCATCTTCTATACAAGAATATGTTTTTTTTGGTGTGGTGGGTGTGTGTGTGTGTGGGGGGGGGGGGGGGGGGG